>JAWVWS010000538.1:0-151072 GCA_033807775.1 Saussurea involucrata | reverse complement strand
TAACAAGTCGCGGTATTAATACTATTGCACATAAGACACTTCCAATAAACTGATCAATTGAATGGCTAGCTAGCAAATACTTTGACTATTCAAAGAGAAAATAGGAATAATTGGTCTTCTTAAGTTATCTTTTTCTTTTATTAATTGATCAAATTAATAATCAGTAGTAACATGATGAAACGACCACGGGTTCGATAATATTTAAAGCCGATAATTAAGTTAGGATTTCATAAATGATTTATAATAAAAGTTAATTAATACTACGTAATTAATTATTGTTAATACAGATTATTAATTAGTGGAAGTAGTAATTATTGGTATCAAATGTATCTTATATTTTTTGACCATGTGAATTAGTTGAATTGAAGTAGTCAAATATAATTCATACACAGGGCGTTAATATCATTTGAAAAACATGATGTATTATTTTACATGATTTTTTTCCACCTATCAACATTGAATTTACACTCATATAAAACGCATTTAATTTGATAGTGAAAATCGGATATCACTGAAAAGCGTTATAACATTACAACAGTTAACTTCTTATATAGTAAGATTACAAAGTACCTCAAAAGATAATATTTCAAAATCGGTTTTATGAATTACATTAACAAAGTTAACATATTTTTATGTTATTCGCATATTCCAATAACCCAATTTGTGATGGCCTTTTTGGATCTTCATTTTATTTGTACACGAATTTTAGGTGTTATTTGGTTTGATGGGATCCAATGGCATCTGAAGAAACCGAATAGTCATATATAAGCATTTAATTTGAAGGTTTTGTTTTAATATAATAAAATAATATTTTTCTCGCATGGTAAATTGATAATCATAAATTAGGAGTACTTCAAAATATTTCTAGAATGGCAACAATTTCATAAATTCTTCTTAACAGACAAAAACAACATTATTTTCTGTTTAACATGTACAATAAAACAATTTGTGATGACCTCTATTGGATCTTCATGTGTTTGATCTTCGATCTTCATTTAATTCATACGATTTTAGATCAGCGAATCATCCTCCCGCGCTCCAAAATACCTGTTCCCACAAAGTTCAGGATATCAAGGAAAAAATATGAGGATCATTTAAGAGCTGAAAGACTACTCACCGAAAAGAAGGAAACTGAAGAAAAAGATAAGGCTCTCGCCATCCAGCTTGTCCAACTGTGATCCCAGAACAAGTAATCAATTCATATTAACAACAAAGGAAGTCATCTCTATATTCATTAAAGATCAAAGTAGCACACAGTGATGATTGGAATGGAAGAACACTATGTGTGGCTACTAGGTGTAATGGATGACCTCTTAACCTAAAAGAGGAAATAAACAAACATTATATACTTAGGGTATAGAATACCCTAATGACACAAAAGGTCCTTCTACATGGTACAATTACATTTTCAGCACTAACATTCTCCCCCTTTATACCAATGTAGAGAAAAGATTTAGACGTCTACTGGTTTCACAATACTTTTACGGAGTCCGAAGACGTTCTCAAATCGGCAAAGTTCCATGCGGTAGTCTTTTCGGTAGGATATGGCTTTCAGCACTTGGTTGATCAAATCCTTTTCTTTGTCTTTAAGTTTTACTTCTCCATTGGCATCCAGACGAAGCCTGCTTTCCAGATGAACCGAGATGATCTTCAAAGTACCCTCACAGAACTTGTTCATTTCAATGACTCGCAAAAATTTCTTCTTTGAGTCAGTATCGATGTAAACAACTCCAAGTTCTGGCTTGCTCAATACAGTGTAAGCTGGGATACCTTGAATATCTGATAAGCGTCTGTTCGGTCTTTTTAGGTTCACATTCGCTTGAAAGGATTCCAAGCCCATCTGAAAATCAGTAAGGTAAGAGAACTTGAGAATATTCTTCATAAAGTTTTTCACACTTCTGAAGGCAACTCTGTATTGTATTCTGTTCTCAGGATTCTTCAGCTCTGGAAGTTCAATAAGAAGGTTGAGAAGACTCAGAAGATCGTTCAACCGCAGACTCTTGAAATCAGCTTCAGAAAATATGCTTTCAGACCCATCTGATCTCAAGACGGTGAACTCTGGATAGAAGACGTCAAACAACTTCTTAGATTCAACTTTGAGTATCTTCATGATCATGTTGTCTGACTTGACTGCTTCTGATCCACTGTCTTTGTTCTTCATAACATATAGGAATTCGACCTTCTTCAGTGATGGCCAATCTTCAATACCGTATACCTTTTCCAAATTGACCCGCTGGACATCCCGCACGTAAAGTTCTTTCCTTAAAGTTTCTACAAAGGGAGTTTGGATAGAAACTCTCTCCCCAGTGGCTACATATTTAGGTTCAACATCAACGATAGCTTGGAAAAAACGAAGTTCAGCTTCAAGTACTCGATCTCTAATTTTACCATCCGGTATTATCGGCGCATGTGGAGCTAGAGTACCTAAGCTTGGACCTGCAGATTCGACGTTTGATGGAGCATTTTCTTGCACGGCCAGAACATCTTCTTCAGACTCTATATCCATATTCTGAGCCCCAGTTTCTGTCTCATGTTCAAGTTCATCTAAGGCAGCAACCTTTTCTTCTTTGATTTGGAAATTTAGGAGATCAGGTTCTGCATCTGAGTCAATCTCTACGATTTCAGTTCTATTGTCAACAGCCGCAGGCTTTTCAACCCCAGCTATGACATCACCTAGAACTACTGTTTCTTCCACTATCTCCATTACAGTATCCGTTCCACCTGTTCCCTGTTCACCAGCTGGCTGATTTGAGCCATGAACAATTACAGCAGCTGTCCCACTTGGTTCACCAACTGCTGTAGATCTCTTCTCCCCCTCATGTTGATCAGGCGGATCCTGATCATCATGTCGTCTCTTCTGTGAGGTTTCAGCTTGAACGCCACACCTTTCTTCAACAACCGAAACCCGAGTGACAAGACCCTGATATCCATTCAGTAGGGCGTTGGTCATATCTGAGATAGCATTAGTTAGCTTCTCATACTGAGTATTTAGTGCAGCTAACCCATCTGAGGATGTTGGAGTTGGAGGTTGGGGTTGAGGTTGTGATTGTTGGCGCAGTAGAGAAACAAGATCTACTTCTTCGACAGTGTTGGAGTCGCCTTGGGCTAAAAGTCGGGCTAACAGCTCTGATTTGAGCTGGTCGGTTGGGATTTGGTGTAATGGAACTGGTAGAGATTGTGGGTCAGGTTGTGTTTCGGTAGACTCTGCAATGCCTTTTCCTTTTACTGCTCGGGATACATCTTGAGACAACTTCTTCATTTCTTCTTTCATTTCGGCAACGTGAGTTTTGTAAGAGTTGCTCAAGGACTTGATGGCAATCTGCAAAAGAGGCACTGTAACAAGGTTATCCGGTCCAATAGAGGACCGTACACGTTCAGCATCCGAGGGACTAGCACCCAGACCACTTAGGTTACTGGTTGAAGTAGCGGTTGTAGCAACCGTACTGCCTGTGTTCAAAGCTGGCATGGTGTTAGCAATGACAGGTCTTCCGCCCGGTCCTCGTGAAGCACCAACGAATGGCGATGACACTCTGGGCATTCCGGTTGGGGCACGAAAGCCACTAACTTGGTGTTGCACAAACATACGTGGCCTAAGAAAAGATGTGAAATCAAAGGGATCTAGACTCTGTGTGCTTTGAAAGAACGGCGGTGGCCGGGGCGGGAGCCTACCTGTTTCAATACCAGCTGACACCGAGTGTGTCGCCGATAGAGTTTGTGCTAAATCCCCTGTGCTAAATGAAACACCGGCCTGTTGAGAGACCGATGAGTGGATGAGTGGGGCTGTGCTTTGCATGGCTGGGCGGACCACGACTTGTTCAATACGCAACGGCGACGAACGCACGTCGGTAGTAGATGTGGCTACCCGGTTAGTAACGGTTTGGGGAGAGTCGGTAGTTAAAACTTTGTCCGACTCTATCACAGCTTCACTCATTTCTTTTCTCCCTCTTTCCTCACCACTACCTATCTCTTCCACTACTACTTCTTCTTCTACTTCTTCGATTATGGTTGACGTACCTGCAGCAACAGTAGCAGTTTCCGAACTCGCAACACGTGGCCTTTTGCCCATATGTCTCGGAATCAAGTTCGCTGACGGGTCATGATCTGAGTCGTCGTCACCATCATCATCATCATCATCATCATGTGAAGGAATGAAAGGTTCCATTTGGTCGTCTGGATTGGCTGTATCATCATCGGGAGATGATGCAGCAGCATAAGCTTCATCCCAAGTCACATCATCGTCAAATACGTTCACTGGAGGAATCTGAGGTGGTGGTTGAGCTGGTCGTGAAGAGGATGCTTGGCCAACAGTCCGTACTCTTCTCCCGACACTCTTTCTTTTAGTTCTCCTCACCCCTCGTTGTTCAGGAACACCCCCTTGTTCCTGAACCCCCTCAACTCTTAGACCCTCACCGCCTAAAGGAATTGCATCGTGGGTAGGTCCCTCTGGCTCTGGCTGGACCGGCAATGCATTATCTATTCTATACTGCCTAACTACCCTGGACTGTTGGTAAGCATAAGCAAGTAAGTCTTCTCTTAGAACGGCGATATGAGCAAAGTTCATCGCCTTGGGCATTCGTAGAACGTGCATGTACTGGCTCAGCCCTCGGGGATGTTGCTCTCAGTGTGGGATCTCGGCGTTGTCTGTCATAGCTTGATGTATCAAGATCTGGAAGAACCGCTGAAAGGGGACGAAGTTACGTCTCATCTTCGATCTTAGCTGATCGGCAGCAAGTTCTATCATCTCATTCCAGATCAAGACAGCATAGTCGATGTTGTGGTTAAAGACAAATGCGTGGAACATTCGTAGAGTTGCTAGGTTGGTCTTATCTAACCCGGTATGCTTTGACGTCATACATCTGTTGAAGATAGAGCATATCGAATAGTAGAGTGGCGGTAGGAAGATGCGTCTGAACGTTGAAGATCCAGTCAGTGGTAGATTGGGTGGAGGTTGATAACCCAGACTTTGAATGTCCGCACGAAGCTGAGATTCAGGAATCGGATCCTGAATGTTTTCACTAGGTAGGTTTAGAGATCGTCTAAGTGCTCGGAGAGTGAATCGAACATCAAAGTGGTCAACCTTGGCTGTGAACTTAGGTACTCGATCTGTTGGTCTGTATGTTAAGGTACTCCAGAATTGTTTGAGGTAGATTGCAGGCACGAGCTCGACCTTTGTCAATGCAGTCATTACCGGATGATGACTGATAATTTCAGTGATGATTGGATGCTCGAAGCGAACTGCAAGATCTAGACGATGATTGTTGTCTAGAAATTGCACAGGTGGGCTCGTCGATGGATAAATCTCCTCGTCAAGGTCATGTGCGTTTACTGAAGGAAGTGACGAACGATGCGAGCGGATAATGGTATTATCATCCGAAGCATTTTCATCTTGATCAGCCATCTGGAATAGTACACAGTTAAGAATCGGACCAAAATCGAGTTTGTCTAAAAAAAAAATTTAAAAAATTTCCTAAGTGTTGGCCAAGTCGCAATCAACTAAAAATGGAAGGTCACTGACCACTGCGACATCGCAATGGGAAGAGATTTGGGCATGGTGAAGTCGCAATGCAAGATTGCGATTCAGTCCCCAAGTCGCAATGAAGGACTACGACTTGGTTGAATATGTGACCACTGCGACTCGGATGAATGTTGAAGAACATGGTGACTGCGACTTCGATGAACACAGAAAAACCCTAAGTGTTCAAAGCCCTAAAAACTTGTTTTTCGCACTAAAAGTGTTAAAACCACTACCACTAGACTCGAAAAATGTTCGTGAACAAACCCTAGCCATCTAGATTCACTAACTAACAACAACAGATATCGTTTTAGCAGATTTAAGCAATATGACCCTAAAACCCTAAAAGTAACAATAGCATACTGATTTATGGATGAAAAATCATGGGAATCGAGATTCATTACCTCGATGATGATGTGAAGATAATGCATGAACCAGAAACACGATAAAAGCACTTGAATCGAAAAGCAGTAGAGAGAGACTTGAGAGGGTTTTGGAGGGTTTTGAAATTTTGAAAAGGTCAAAGTCTCAATCATATACGAATATTTTCAAAAAGGTGACACGTGGCACAATCTGATTGGTCCAAGGTTTGACCAGCCACGTGTCATCAAGTCGCAATGAACAAATCACAACTTGACAACTTTGAAATCGCAATCGACCATTGCGATTTACATTGTTCACCTGACCAAGTCGCAATGCACTATTGCGATTCGGTACTGTTCATTCCCCCAAGTCGCAATAGGCTATTGCGACTTGGTACTGTTCATCTCTCCAAGTCGCAATAGGCGATTACGACTTGGTACTGTTCATATCCTCCAAGTCGCAATAGGCGATTGCGACTTGGTACTGTTCACATGGTCAAGTCGCAGTAGGTCATTGCGATTTGGCACTGTTCAAACCTCCAAGTCGCAATAGACCATTGCGATTTGGCACTGTTCAAACTTCCAAGTCTCAATGCACCATTGCGATTTGATACTTTTTAAGCTCATTGAGAAGTCGCAATAGAAGGCTGCGACATCTCACTGTCCACATGTGAAATCGCAAGCGATATTGATGTAAATTGGACATTTTTCAGAAAATACAAGAAAGATTTTATCACATTGGAAGATGTCCAACTTGCAATTGATTAAGCACTTAAGATTTTAAAAACACGGTTTTCACTCCCCCTTAAATGATGCAAAGATTTTGCAAAGAGATTTTCATCATTTAAAAGCAAGTGGTTTAAAAACAGATCAGAAAACTTACCTTGAGATCTTCAAATAAGTAGCACATAAATCAACACTTACAAGCTCAGTTAGATATACACGCTCCCCCTATTGTGGTGCATACTCTTTAAATTTGTACTCCCCCTGAGACTATGAACACACCTTATGCAGGCATAGATATCATAACAAGAAATAAAAGGCAACAGAGATAATAAACAATGAAAAACAACAAAGACATGAAAATAAATATTTTAGATTGAGAACAGAATGATATGAAAATTTGTATGTATCAATCTTGATTGAGAAAACTATATTGAGTTACACATATTTCCATTCATTATATAATCAATATATAATATTAAACTTTCATGTTCAACATGCCGAGCTTGGATACTAAGAAGTTAAAACGTTTTTCATCCAAGGCTTTGGTGAAAAGATCGGCAAGTTGAAACTCAGTTGTGACAAAGTATAGCTCAATCGTACCTTTTTCAACGTGATCTTTGATGAAATGATACCTTATGTCGATGTGTTTGGTCTTTGTATGTTGGACCGGATTAGCTGATATTGCAATTGCACTCTTGCTATCGCAGTAAATGGGGATCTTCTCATACTTGAAGTCATAGTCAGATAGTTGAGTCTTCATCCACAAAACCTGTGAACAACAACTGGCAGCGGCCACATATTCTGCTTCCGCAGTTGAAGTTGAAACACAATTCTGTTTCCTCGAGGACCAACTTACTAGTTTATCACCCAAAAACTGGACATGACCAGATGTGCTCTTCCGGTCTAGCATACTACCACCATGATCGGCATCAGAATATGCAGTGAGTTCAAATCCTGTTCCTTTCGGGTACTACAGACCAAGGTACGGTGTCCCCTTCAAGTATCGAAAGATTCTTTTAACAGCACTCCGATGAGATACCTTTGGTTGTGCCTGAAATCTTACACAGAGACATGTTGCAAACATTATATCTGGACGACTTGCCGTCAGGTACATTAAAGAGCCTATCATCCCGCGGTAATCCTTAACATCTACATCCTCACCTTCTGGATCCGGACCTATTTTAGATCCAGGAGCCATAGGTGTTCCAATAGAGGTACAATTTTCCATCTTAAATTTCTTCAAGATGTCAAACACATACTTCGACTGGTTAATGAAGATGCCTGAGGAAAATTGCTTGACTTGTAATCCAAGAAAGAAATTAATCTCTCCCATCATACTCATCTGGAATATGGTCTTCATTATACCCGAGAACCAAGTACACAATCCAGGGTCAGTTGAACCAAATATAATATCATCAACGTAAATTTGTACTAAAAGGATCTCACCGTTTTTATGCAGAGTGAAGAGAGTTGTGTCGATTTTACCTTTTCGAAAGCCAGCACCAAGTAGGTAGGTAGATAAGATTTCATACCAGGCGCGAGGGGCTTGCTTTAGACCGTAGAGAGCTTTGTCAAGAATGTAGACGTGATCTGGTTTATCTTTGTCCACAAAACCCTCTGGTTGAGAAACATATACTTCTTCTTTCAAGATACCGTTCAAGAAAGCAGTCTTCACGTCCATTTGATAGATAGTGAAGTTTCTGAAAGCGGCAAATGCAAGAAACATCCGAATTTCCTCTAAGCGAGCCACCGGTGCATACGTCTCATCATAGTCAATTCCCTCTTGTTGCCTATACCCTTTGGCTACAAGGCGTGCTTTATTTCTCACAACAATCCCATCTTTATCTTTCTTATTCTTGAGGACCCACTTTGTACCAATCACTGTTTTACCTTTGGGTCTAGGAACTAATCGCCACACATTCAATGCTTCAAACGAATTCAGCTCATCTTGCATGGCAATGATCCAATCCGGATCTTCCAAGGCTTGTCGAACTGTTGAAGGTTCAACTTGACTTAGAAAAAGCGCGTAAAGGACTTCATTAGCCGTTGCAGATCTAGTCTTTACAGGTTCAGAGACATCACCAATGACTTGCTCAATTGGGTGACTCTTAGTCCATCTTGAAGCATGAGGATGAACAATTATAGCACCATAGTTGGGATCCACTAAGGTAGGATCTCTATCAAAATTCAGCTCTATTGTCAAGGTAGGTTCCGGAAGTGATACGGGTTCATTGACAGAAATGTCAACAGGAACTGCCTCCGGTTCTGCTTCAGAAGATGACTCACGTTGAGTTGCAGAATCCTCACCATTGTCATTAGAAGTTGTACCTGACGAAGAAGCACCATTCGTGGATACATGTTGTGTTGTTTGTGGAGATTCCCTATGCATATTACTTGAAATTGTAGCAGGAGTTGTTGCACCAGTCGAAGGAGTAGTCAGTTCCGATGAAGGCCCTGACAAAGTAGCATTAGCTGGTGGTGTGACAACATTGCTCCTGTCAGTCATAGATGAATTAGGTTTATCACTTCTGAAAAAATCATCATAAAAGTATTCAAACAATAAATCAAGATCATCAGGTTTAGAGTTAGAAGCGGATGCTTGATCCTTGTTCGAAGATCTAGTCACCATAGGACGAATCTGTCCAGATGCTAATACACCTGATATAGCGGGTTCTGTACTGTTTTGCACAGAAACCATCGTCTCAGTTTCATCAAATCTGACATTTACGCTTTCTTTCACAGTTCTAGACGACTTGAAATAGACTCTATATGCTTTTGATGTGAGTGAGTATCCGATGAAAACGCCCTCAATACCCTTTGGACTGAGTTTGTTCAAGTTGTCCTTGTCGTTCAGCACAACACATCTGCAACCAAACACACGAAAGTAGTGTATCACAGGTTTTCTATTATTAATCAGTTCATATGGAGTTTTACCAAACCGGCGATGGATAACTGAACGGTTTTGTGTATAGCATGCCGTAGCAACAACTTCAGCCCACAAGAACAGAGGTAGATCAGCATAGGACAGCATCGTTCTGGCAGCTTCAACAAGTGTGCGATTTCGTCTCTCAACGACTCCGTTCTGCTGAGGAGTTCTAGCTGCAGAAAACTGATGAGAAATTCCTAATGATTTAAAGAAATCATCAAGAGTCTTGTTCTTGAATTCTGTCCCGTTATCTGACCTAACAGTCTGAACTGATTGTTGACGGTTCACTTGAAGTTGCTTGATTAACGAGATTATCAAGTCAGGTGTTTCGTCTTTTGATCGAAGAAACTTGACCCAAGTATATCTCGAATAATCATCGACAATTACTAACACGTATCGTTTGGCACTGACGCTCTGAGTCTTCATTGGACCACAAAGATCCATATGAAGGATTTCTAACGGTTTTTGTGTGCTGGGTTCGGGTTTTGGTGGATGAGGGGCTCGCTTTATCTTCCCCTTCTCACAAGCAATACAGAAGTTGTCTTTCTCAAACTGCAGAACCGGTAGACCTATGACTAAATCACCCAACGTTAGCTTTTGAATGTAACGAAAGTTGAGATGAGATAGTCGTCTATGCCATAACCAACTCTTTTCCATAGATGCCTTAGACAACAGACACACGTCATTCTTCGGCTTAACTTTTGATAGGTCAATAGTGTAAAGATTTGACTTTCGCGAACCGACTAGAAGTTCATTTCCTCCATTGGTTAGAATTGCGCACCGAGTCTTCTTGAAATGGACTTCTAGGTTTTATCACAAAACTGACCTATACTAAATAAGTTATGCCCTAAGCCTTCAACATAATTACCTTTGGTTATTCTGACTTTGTCGGTCACAATATCTCCATAACCTCTGATTGGAGCATAATGATCATTTCCAAATTTAACTTTCCCTCCATCGTGTTCCACAAAGTTGGTCAACAGCTCCTTTCTACCTGTCATGTGTTTAGAGCAACCACTATCCAAATACCACACATGACAAAGCTGCAAAATGGAGTTTAAACAGTTTTAGGTACCCACTGCCAATTGGGTCCTTTCGGGTTAGGAGAATTAACCTTCTTCTTTGAATTGTAGTGATTATAATATCTATTTGAATAAAAACGATTTGAACCAGAGAAATTATAACCAAACCATGAAGAATAATCAGACTTGCAGATAAAATCATCTACACCACATGAAGAGCAACAAATTTGATCATGTGCTAAATTAATCAGTTGTTGCATAGAAGAAATCTTGTACGGAATTACAAGTTTTTGTTTGTTTGAAGCAACACGATCACTAACATTAGAAACAAAAGTGTTTTTCTTGGAATTAAAAGCGACAGTAGATGATTTTCTCTGGGCCACATCATGTGTGAACTCCTTTATTCTCCACTCTACCCGCGAGTTGTTTCTTAAATTACGATCTGAAATGGAATCAAAGTAAGAATCGTAAGCGTAGGAAGTTTGAACTTTAGAAGATTTAGATTTACGCTTATTTTTCTTTTTCTTTTTCTTTTTCTCAACGGTCTTAGAAGATTCCCCTTCGAAGAATTTCTCCTTGGGTTCCTCTTCCTTGACCAAAAACTCAGAATGATCCGGAAGTTTAGCACTAAAGTCAAAATTAACATCCTTTTGTTGAACTTGCTTATCTTTCCTTTCACAAGGAGTGGCAATAACATGATCAACTTTAATATCATTGGAGGAGGAGTGATGAGAGAAGTCACAAGATTTTTCATTAACAGGTTCTTCCTCTAACTCAATGGGACCAAAATCATCCAAATCAACCGCCATCATGCTTCTATTAAGAGAATCGCCTATGAAAGCTTTGCATGAGGAAGCATCTGAATCAGAGGAAGCTTTGCTAGCAAACTCTGTCGTAGCTTCGGTGGATAGATCTGTCAATTTTCCCATGAGTCTTGAGATCTCATTTTGAAAGTATTCTTTATTGGACTCAAGATCATTTCTTTCTTTGATCAAAATGTTTTCTAAATCAACTATTTTCTTTGAAAGCAAAACATTTTCAGTTTCAAAAGACATTCTTTCAAATTTAAATCTCTCTCTTTCTTTCTCAATATTATCTTTTTCAAGAAATAACTTTTTTCTGAAAATCCGAAACTTGACGTGAGAGATTCAAACATCTAAGTTCCAGAGATTTCTTTTCTTCTGAGGTTTTTAAAGACGAGATAGAAACAACCTTCTCAGATTTTTCATTCAAGTTATCTAACAAAGCGGTTAGCATTACTTCCTTTTCAATATCAAATGCAAGTTGATCATCATTTCTGACATCATCAATCTTGCTTTTAATATTCAATTCAAGATCAACCAGCTTTTGTTCAAGTACCAAGGGAGGATAATAGATTTTGCCTTCAGAGACTGGTTTTGATACAGTTCCCTTCGGTGACTGAACAACATAGCTATCAAAATAGTCATTAGGCAGAATTTTCTTGTCTTGCAATGCCTTCCTATTCGCTTGATCATAAATATAAGGAAGTTGCATAGTCACAGTTGTTTTTCTTTTAACTTCTTCTTCAGCTCCATGTTCCTCCTCATTGATCCATTTAATTTTGAATTTAGGATCCTTTAAAAACTTGAGCCATTGAAACTTATAAATACACGGTGCCTTTTTCAACGCATTCTCCAAATAGTGAGGATTGTCATATCCCACACCCCATTTAGAGTTGTAATATCTGAAATTCTTAGGCGTGTTAAGAAAAATGGTTTGTTCGGATTGGCCAAGTTTATAAAGTTTAGCTTCCAGATCACTAGCTTTTTCAGACAATTCATTGTTTATATCTTTATAAGAACGCAACATTTGTTCCAGCTCATTCCTCCTATTCTCAGCAATTTTCACACTTTCTCCCATTTCGTCCATTTTTCTTCGAAAGTAGGTTCGAGATTTTTCGATCTCAATCCTTTCAACTTTTAAATCATCATTTAACTGTTTATGGTCAATGATAACTTGCTTTTGAAGCGCAATAGTTTTATGTGCCTTTTTCAGTTTCTCGCTTTGTTCATCAAGTTTTAATTGAAAGACTTGGAACTGATTACCATAATGATTAATAGTGCAGAGATCTACCTCATTTGTCTCAGGCGCCGCATCAGCCTCTGAATCCTCATCATCTCTGCTCATCAAGCACATCCTAGCAAAAGCAGTCGTGTCTTCCTCCTCTTCATCATCTGTCTGGTCCAACCAAAACTCTTCCTCCACTGGAAGCTCAATCCCCGACTCTTTCTGTTCATCTAACAAAGCCTTCTGCTTGTAGTAGTCGGCATTCTTCACCTTTGGTTTCCAGCAGTCTTTGGAGAAATGACCGGTTTTCCCACAGTTGTAACACTTTTGATCATTATCTCTTTTCTCAACAAACTTCTTCATCTCCAGCCTTTTACCATCTTCCTTGTGATCATCAAACTTCTTTGACTCAATCCGATTCTTATGTTCATAGTTTTTCGAACCAGATGAGTAACGTTGGTTGTTTGATCCGGGAGTTTTTACAAATCTGCGCTGAAAGGCCTTGGAAAGAAGTATCATAGCCTGCCTTAAGCTTTCAGCTTCATCTAAGTCAGCTTGGTCTAATTCAAATTCTTCTCTCTGAACACTTTTTCCCTTTGCTTGTCTTGACAACAATGCTAACGGCTCATCTTCAATCTCATCTTCTACTGCCTTCTTCTCAGACCCCACCAACTTCTTTTCCTTCTTAACATTCTTCATCAGCTTCTTCCTTTTCAGCTCAGCATCATCTTCATCTTGCTTTAAGGTTTCAAACATTTGTTGTAACGGAAGAGAATCCAGTTGGGAATTCTGTTTCATTCTATGAGCATACTTCTTCCACTCGGGCTGAAGCACGTTCAAGAATTTCACATTAGTCTCCATGATGGATTTTGATACTTTATAACTGTTGAGATCATTGAGGATAGTTGTGAAACGATCATAAGCTTTATCTAAGCTCTCACCCTCCTTCTGCTTGAAATTCTCATACGTATTGAATACATTTGATATTCTCAGCTGGTTTTCCACTTCTGACCCTTTATATAGCTTGATAAGTTCATCAAACATACCTTTACCTATTTCACTTAAACTATCAACCTTCCGATATATGTCGTTGGTTAAGGCTTGCATAACTAAAGATCTAGCTGCTTTATCGGCTTTGTATCTCAACAAATTGTCACATGTGTAGTCCTTTGGATGAATAACTACCATGTTACCTTCTGGATCTTCTTCACGAACCTCTCCTAGAACCCCATTTATCAAGGATTCATGGATAAAAGTTCCATTTTCTTGTCTTTCAACGTAGTCAAGGAATCTGTCTTTCCAAATCTTAAAGTCTTTCGGGAAAAGAACGGGTGGTTTGTCCTTTGAACCAATAGTTAACATATCTCTGGCAGTCATTTTGAATTACTTGTTGTTGATCGTTAAAAATCTGATTAATCTGATTAGGAGTAACTTTTATATTTTCAAGTTTAAGTCTCAACGCACTTAAAGTCGCAATGGGTTTGAAGTCGCAATGCAATGAAGTCGCAATGCTTGAAGTCGCAACAGCTGGAATCGCAACAGATGAAGTCGCAATAATTGGAATCGCAACACTTGGAGTCGCAATGAAGTGGAATCGCAACACCTGGAGTCGCAATAAAGGATTGCGATTTGGGAATGAAGTCGCAATAGGTCACTGCGACTTGGTACTGTTCACGGGTTAATGGACTGCGATTCGGGAATGAAGTCGCAATAGGTAACTGCGACTTTGTACTGTTCACTCAAAGTTCACTGCGATTTCGATGAATAATCGATGATTGCGATTTCGATGAAGATCAAGGTTGCGATTTCGATGAATACCAAGGTTGCGATTTCGATGAATATCCAAAAAATCGGGAGTTGATTCTTCAATAATGATCCAAATGATCTGAAAATTGGTAGGTAAGGTCGAAATACGATTCTGGGCAGGTTTACAACTTCAAGTTTTGTCCAAAAACCACTAGAACAGTGATTTTCGATCCAAAACAGAGTGCAGAAATATAAAGTGCGAAAATGAGGAAAACAATCCAATCTGAGCTTCGATCCTTGCGTTTTTGCGGAATAAAACACACAGGACTATCCTAGAAACAACCCTTGATCAATTCAAATCCATTAGAAGAACTCTAATGGCTAAAATCAATCAAAAATTGAAGAAAAATGAAGAACTCTCAAAAATGGAAATATTTCTCTCAATCCTAACCAAATCACAGATTTACAAGCTCTGATACCAATTGTGATCCCAGAACAAGTAATCAATTCATATTAACAACAAAGGAAGCCATCTCTATATTCATTAAAGATCAAAGTAGCACACAATGATGATTGGAATGGAAGAACACTATGTGTGGCTACTAGGTGTAATGGATGACCTCTTAACCTAAAAGAGGAAATAAACAAACATTATATACTTAGGGTATAGAATACCCTAATGACACAAAAGGTCCTTCTACATGGTACAATTACATTTTCAGCACTAACACCAACAATCGGTGAAAGACCCCTCGCTGAAAAGAGCTCCCATCGATGTCCAACGTCAGCTATTGGATGATGCCCAAAGGATCGTTGAATAAAAGACCAAGGTATCTGACTCGACTTTGGAATGGTGCAATGAAATGTTGACCTATCGATCTCGACCATCCAAAATCATCAAGGTGCTCATCAGAGGGAAACTGTTCGCAAATACTCCTGTTGTTGAAGTTGACGTATTCAGAGAAGACAAAACCAAGCAAACCTTCTATGCTGCAAATTTAAAGAAGTTTGGTCTCTCTGAATGGTTGGAAGTGAAATTAGCCATTCAGCGATCTCGCTCAAAGTTCAAGAGCCATGTCGAGAAAATTCTAAATTATCAGATCGACTTGGTTTCTTCTACTGTGGATATTCCTCCTTCCACTCTTCTTCCACCTCAACAAAGAAGGGCCTCTATAAAGAAAAAGTCGAAACCTTCCAGCTTAGGTCCTCCTATACGGAATGAAACACGTATAGGTTTCTCACGCGAAGAAGTACTCGGTCGTGACCCTGACCTCTCAGTACTTGACACCTCCATGCCTCCTGGTGAAACCTTCATACCTGGAAAAGTCTTAAGTGAACCCTATGGCATCTTCTTTTTAGACTTCTATGGAAGACAACACTTTCAACGCATCTCTGAGCTTCCAATCACTCCCATCGAACAGCTCAGAGATCTCATCTACTAGTGTGAAGTCAGACACGACATTAAGGCACGCCACCTCAAGCCTCTGATCTTTGAAGAAGCAAAGAACAAACGAGAACAAGGTGTAACGGTCCCTGACTGGATGATTCCCACATCAAAGACCCTCGATGAACTTCTCATCAAGGAAGAACCTTATGATGGATAGGATTGCCTTGTAATTCTTCTATCCTTATCTATCAACATCTTTTGTACTTGTAATTTTTCCACTTCCCTTTGTAATCTTTACGAAGTTTAAAGAAAAATTTCAGCGAATGTACTTTACTCCATCAGTACTGAAAAGATCCCAGAAAACAGTAAAAGGGACAAATATTTTATGAGTTCTTTTTATCCTTATGTTTTCATACTTACCAATTTTCTCTGTTGCTATGTCATAATCAAATAGGGGGAGATTGTTGATCCAAACCCTCAGTGATTTGATAATGATCCTCTATTAAATACTTAGTGAAAATTGTAAGTAAACAATATGTATTAGAGTTTCACTATCGCTGATAAGTACTAAGACTGTTTTAGTACCGCTGATAGGAACTCTCGCTCTTTAAGTTAAATAGTCAGCGAACTCTGTTCATCGAGTAGCTCTAAGCCTGTTCAGTCTATGAGATGATCGCTGATAGTTTAGTTGTTTACTTATGATCCCTGAAGACAAGTTTCACGTCAACATATGTTCTACGCTGAAGTCGAAGATCAAGCCCAAGAACCAGTGACAAGTCTACTAATGAACTGATGCGGATATCAGCAAAGCAAGATTTGTCCACTCAACGTGAAGTATCAAGTAGAAGACTTCAGCAATCGCTGAACTTTATCATTCACTGATAAAGATTTGTTCAACGAAAACTGATCATGAAGTTCTCTCTGCATGTTACTATTGTCTTACCTCCCTTGCACGTCTCCGTACGAACTGTCAGAACAGACATATCTTTTGTCTGTAATCGTACAACAACTCTGATTCTACATTCTGCACCATGCGGCTACTAGGTTGTCTACAAAGGTACATGCAACCACTCAGCTGCTGCCACGTGTAAAGCAATACTGTCATGCATTAAACGCATGCACTATATAAGAAGAACCCTACTTCAGTTTTGAAGTGTGCTCGGACCATCTTCTTCTTTCTCTCTTATTGTTAAGTTATTATTCGTAATTTCTTTAACTCTTTCTAGTGCAAGAAACTTAGTGTTTCTCAGGACTTGTTTAAATTAGGTTTATCCTTAATCTTGTTCCGCAACAAGTTGCAAATTGTTTTAAGATTTATCAATAAACAATTTAGAAAAGTAAAATAGTGTGTTTGTATTCAACCCCCCCCCCCTTCTACAAACTTGTATAACCCTTCGGGACCAACACATTACACTGAGAGGACAGCTGGAGTGGGTGTAGTGGCAGTCGGCTGTGTTCCCTGACCTGTAGTTATGTTTTTAAGCATATTAGTCATAGAAGCAAGCTGAGTTGTCAATGCGGTGTAAGCATCCAAATCATGCATTCCAGTAGTCTTCTTTGTAGTTGGTGCCCTTGGATCAGCCCAATGCCCATTATTTGTGGAAATCTTTTCAAGAATATCATACCCGGTGTTATAGGTGTTGGAAGTAAAGGCCCCTCCTGATGTCGCATCGAGCATTTGTTTTGCATTGGAATCAAGTCCATTGTAAAACGTCTCAAGTTGAATACAGTAGGGAATGCCATGGTGAGGGCATTTCCTTAATAATTCCTTAAACTTTTCCCATGCATCGGGAATTGCTTCATCATCCATTTGTTTGAACATGCAAATTTTATTTCGGGACTTAGCATTCCGGGTAGGTGGAAAATATTTTCTTAAAAAATTTTCAGCCATGTCAACCCATGATGGTACAGAACCTGGTGCCAATGAATTAAACCATATTTTTGCCCGATCCCTTAAGGAAAAAGGAAATAATGTGAGTCTTAGAGCATCAGAAGATACTCCAGGAATCAGAAAAACATCGGTGATCTCTTTAAAAGATTTTAAATGTGAGTGTGGATCTTCCGATGGAAATCCGGCAAATTGACCATTGGCTTGCAACATGCGAAACATAATGGGTTTTGGTTCAAAATGCGTTGTATCCATATGAGGCTTTACAATTCCTGAATTTAATTGCTCAAAGTTAGGAATTGCATAGTCCATAATTCTCCCATTTTTCGAGTTTGCAAGATCAATGATATTTAATGGTTCATTTAAATCATTGTTACCATGAGATTCTTCCTCATCATCTTCGTTATCAATTATTTGCTCTTGAAAAACATGAACTTGTGGATTTCTAAAATCGGGCGGATTACCGAAAACTGGTGGTGGGATTCCAAAATTTGGTGGTCCTCTCGGGTTTCCTAAATCTGGTGGTCTAATGTTATTGTTCCATAGAGGTGGTGGTCGTTTTTCTACCACGGGTGGCCGTGGTGGTCTACGCTCAAATCCGGGTGGTGCATCCATATCGGGAGGATTCATCGAATTTGTAGTTCTTTGTAACCTCCGTCTATGATGCAAGGTTCTTTCTATGCCAGGATCTAACTCAAAAAGTTCCCCACGTTGGATTCGTGGCATACACCACACTTAGTGTAATTTGGACGGTGGTAGAAAAATTAAATCTTTTAAAATACTTTTATAAACTTTTAACGTGCCAATCCCCGGCAGCGGCGCCAAAAACTTGACAGTGCTTTGAATACACCGATAGACGTGTGATAATTAAACCTCAACGCAAGTATACATCAAGATCTAATGTCGTCTTTTCAAGTAATAAAGTGGTAAAATACCAGATATCGTTCCCACAGAGATTGGAGTAAAAGCGCAATAAAAGTCTAATAAAAGAGATGATTTCCAAGGATCAAGTCAAAGATAATATTTTTGTGTTTGGAGTTGGATTATCACAGATTATATAAAACATATAATAAAGAAAGCAAGGGTGTAAGATGTTGGGGTGAAGCTTAATTATAAATTCCAGCAAACCAATGTTGTGGCAATGCTACAACATTGATTCCTCAATACTTAAATTCACCATCTATTTGTTAGATGCCCTTCTGAATCTTCAACACTACATTATTGATCTAGCTTTCAACAACTCATTCCTAGTGATGTATCAGGACTATCAATAATAAAATGATGCCTTTCAAATATATGGATAAACAAATTACTTAATTTGTTAAAAATCACTCTTCCAAGTTGATCCCATATCTGTTAAGTTGACGTGTTCTGAGTGGTTCATTCCTGATACGCACTCTACACTTTTACCATCATGATGATGACCAACTTATCGGGCAAAATCAACCCAGAAAAGACAGAGATGACAAATTCCTTTGTCAGTAGCTCTTCCAAATCTTACTTCCTTTGTTATTCGGATTGACGTGCATATTAATGGCTCATTCCTGATGTCGTGGCACTTTAACACTTTCAAAGTGAACAAAACGTCACGGAGTAAACTTATCTTTATAAAACTTAACATGAAATGGTGAACATCATTATTGAGAAATAATGTCCACTATTCTTTATAATTAAAACTCCACCCTTTAATCTCACACCCAAGCTATAAAAATTAGCTACTCATACTTGAAATTAAATTGCAATAAATGTAAATTACTGAAATGAAAGACATAAAATAAATGACGTAAAAGTAAATGACAATAATGTAAAGAACAATAATTAAAAACAATGAAGAAGTGCAGCAATGTTGTTGGCAATGCTGCAACAACTCATGTATTTGAACTAAAGAAGAAGAACAAGATGAACAATATTCCTTGCATAACTTAAAGAAAGCAATTAAAGAGTTTTCAAATCAGTTTCTGAACTGATCGATGGCTATCCAAAACAACACAAACACACCCTATTTATACAAAAGAAGTATGGTCTCTAAGCCATACCATAACACAACTACCATACTATTTATGTACCATGAATGTAACTATTCATGGTACCAAATACTATTATAAGGAGATGTCTTGTGTACTAATGCCATTACAACATACAAAACTACTTTAGGATGAATCCAAAGCAATGAAATTCAGATTGCATGCTGCTGTTTTTCTCAAAAATCGCATTTCCAGCCTTTTTATTCCATCCCGTCGCCATCAGTCTTGGATGCTGCAGCATTGAAGTAGCATTACCTACAGTTTTCTTTATTTTTAGCCATTCTACTTAGTAAAACAAGTAAAATCCATCACTTAGTTCCATGATTAAAAAAGGTATAAATAATAGAATAAAATAACACAAAAGTTGGGATAAAACAAAATATTATATATAAAAATATAAGAAAAAGACACAATATGCATTAAATAAATAATGCATATCAACAATACACCTGCATCCAAAGACACGAAAATAGTGTATTACAAGTTTTCTATTATTAACCAATTCATAAGGAGTCTTGCCAAACCGGCGATGTATGATTGAACGGTTTTGTGTATAGCATGTCGTTGCAACAGCTTCAGTCCACAGAAACAGAGGTAGATCAGCATAAGACAACATCGTTCTGGCCGCTTCAACGAGTGTACGGTTCCGTCTTTCAACGACACCGTTCTGCTGAGGTGTTCTGGCCGCAGAATATTGATGAGTAATTCCTAATGACTTAAAGAAGTCATCAAGAGTTCTGTTTTTAAACTCTGTCCCGTTATATGATCTAACGGTCTGAACTGTTTGTTGACGATTCACTTGAAGCTGTTTGATTAACGAGACGATCAAATCAGGTGTTTCGTCTTTTGAGCGTAGAAACTTGACCCATGTGTATCTCGAGTAATCATCGACGACAACTAACACGTAACGTTTGGCACTAACACTCTGAGTCTTCATCGGACCACAGAGATCCATATGAAGGATTTCTAAAGCTTTGCTTGTGCTGGGTTCGGGTTTTGGTGGAGCTTAATTTGTAAGATTCAAATATACATATAACAAGATTTTTTTTAAACTTGATGTACACTAAATACCTTGAGAAAGTAAGAACGGTACATTCATATATGAATACATTGAAAAATCTATTTAATGATGCATATGTGAAACAACGATACAGATATATGGATTTATATATGAATGCATCTTCAAATGCATATATTTGGTGAGACTCACGTCCCCACTCCCCAATCTCACTTCTAGAAATTAATGCTTGAGTAGGCATGAGAGTTATCCCAAATAAAATCAGCACTAAACCATGGCAAAATAAAAAATAAACCATTGCAGAATTAGCACATATAAGTTTTTAACAAGATCAACGGTTCATAGCAATAGACCAATAGTAAATAAGTACTTGTGCAACAGAACAAGTTTGATCATTACCATAATCAACAAACAAAGACGTTGGAAGTATGATACACATGTGAATAACAAACAGAAAATAAAGAGAGAAGTTCAACACAAATTCTAAATGAAAATTCATCGTGATAATGCTTTATGATTGACGATCTATGGAGCGGAATTCTTCCACCTACCTCACATTTCAAAGATGTACAACATAAAAATTCAGGTTAAACACAGAAATATGGGGATGATGTGAAATATATGGGGATGCAAATTAAACCACATATATGTGTAACAAGAAAATAAAGTTGAAGAAGTTACCTTTGCGATTGATGAAAGGTAAATGAATTCTAGGGGATTGACTGCTTCAAAAGAAGACGTCACTCATCAACAAATGCCATTTTATCTTGATCCATGCTTGGTGGTTGTTCACGCGCTTCAAGTTTCCTTATTATCTTTGTGCTCCTACCAAGAAGTTTGGTTGCAGCCTTAACACTTGTCTCTCGTTTCTCTATCACACTTTCATGACATTTGGTTTCTATGGCTCGTGGTATATTAGTGAGGCAAGCAGACAATATCGATGAAACCATGCAAGATAATGACACAAATAACTCATTTTTGCTAATTGGTTGAATGTTGATGTTGTAGTTAAGCAAGAGTGTTCCAGCAATACGGTACATCGAATTAGCAACAATCAACTTATAAGGAAAGTTCTCCATCGATTCTCCATTCGTACTCCTTTTTATCTCTAAAACAATATCTTCAGCTTTATCGGCAAAACAATTTTAGAATCTATTGTGATGTTTTTCCTTCGAGGGTGTTCCCCAACCACTTGAAATTGCCTTCAACCTTATGCCATAAATTTGTTGTTGCCCTAGCTTTGAACATTTATATATCCACTTACACTATTGAGGGTTTCTTCCACGAGATGGATGTATGAAAGGCCATCACCAACACCTTTCAACAAGCTCTCAACCTTGTCCTTACGAATGTTTGGGAGAGCAACAACAATACATGTTAGTGTTACTACTGGTAAGCTCCAACTATTAACCGGTTCAGTAGTAACTAGATGTTGAACTTGATCGATGTCAAACATCTCTACTCCCTTGAAATCGGTAGATTTCCCGAGAAGCTCTAAAAGATCATTATGTTGTTCTTTCTCAACCTTTGGAATCAAGCGATTCATTGAGTTTGAAATGTCTTTCACTGTTATCTCTGCAAGCTCCATCTCATCTTGTACTTGCAAAAAATAATTGCTAAGGTCTTCTATATTATCACTACTTGAGCTTATGGGTGTAATAAACAACAACGCCTTCAATGATTGCCAACAATATGAACATCACACAACAAAGATTACGAGGACTATCCGGATGAGCCCTATCATTTTGCATGTTACAACAATTGCGTTCTGAAATCCGATGCAAAGGCATAGAATAAGTTTCTTCAAATTATGGAAGAGATCTCTTGATCTACGGGCACTTGATAGAAAAGTTAAACGACTTTCTTTCCACCCACACAACATTTGGGTCCAATACTTCTCTACTTTAAATACCACCAAATGGTTCCTAGTGAATAGTTTAAACCTCACGACCGTAAAAACATCTAAATATCGGGGCAATACTACCTACTACAACTCCAATGAACTGAGTTATGAAAATGGCAAGCATTGACCAGTTGTACTCTGATTGGTAATCCCTATACGTATGTGAGACATAGATTACCAGTACTATAAATGTGTATGAAAGTAGAGTAATTACACAAATTATGCCACAAGCTAAGCATTGGATAATGAATTACTAGCTATAACAAATTGAGGGCTACCACTTTCTGCCATAACCCAATATCTTTTCACATATTGTCTTAGTCTCTCTACCGTAGACATCATATGTAGATCATCTGAAGTTGTTTTTCTTATTTTCTTAGAGGTTGGAATTGTTATCGTAGAAGACATCAGTATGATTAGTAACATGAGCATCAAGACCATGTAGAAGATTGCTCATATTACGGAATTCTGGAGACCAAGATCGTATCCTAATCCTATGTAAACTTTATCAAGAATTTCATCTACTGAATTGCCTATAACACCTGTAGTAATCTCTATGCAAATATTTACAATTATGGCAACGATGAGAATGGACAAACCTATGATATTTGCAAGAAGTGTCTTGTTGTCCATAGAAGCCAAAGAAGGCATTATGTTAGCCATCATTATGCACATGAAGGCCATGCTTCCCAACTTGGTCGCTTGGTCTACAAATCCAGGCATCAGACTACTCAGATCGATGGGCAATTTCATGGCGACGGATATGATTGTGATAGAAGCAGCATTAAGAGAGAAATATTTACAAGGAAACCAAAAATTTTCTATTTCGGAAACCATGCAACAAATCAACCGCCATGGCAAGGATGCAGAATGCTGATGCTATTGCAACATAGATTCCAATCCACAACATAGGTCCACTATATATGTTGTATGCTACCGTAAGCTCTTTGGTTTTGGAACAAGAATAGTTGAGTCCCAACATGGCATTTGCAGAGATATTCAAAATACAATTTTCTGAAGGTTATACATTACGACAAGATAACTCGTCCACTTCCATGAAACAATAGTTCGAGTAATAACCATATATACCCTGGAACATGGAATTTCGTTGAGCCATGTAAGTTGAAGCTAATTGTTTACCAAGTTTTTTGGACGGAAACTTCAAATATATATGTGCAATATATTCAATGGTCTTGCGTGGAGAGTTAAAAGAGAACAAACAATTCTGTCCTAAGGAACATATTTGTATATTGATTTGAATATAAATGACAATGATCATTACTTGTAAATAGGGGTGCTCAAAAACCCGATCAACCCAACCCAACCCGACGTGAAATAACCCAAACCGAAGCAACCCGATGTCCATTCGAGTTGTAAAATCCTCAAACCGTATGTATTGGGTTGATAACATGTTACGAGAATTTGAACTCAACCCAACCCGATGAACCCGATATATATATATATATATAGTGTTAGGTTCATTTGAAAAGTCTAAATATTTTGAGAAACGGAGAAGTAAAAAAACACGGGAGTGTTCATATATGAATGTTCATATATAACAGTCATATATGAACGTTCATATATGACTGTTATATGAACGTTCATATATGAACGTTGGAGTGTTCATATATGAATGTTCATATATGACTGTTTATATATGAACGTTCATATATGACTGTTCATATATGAACGTTCATATATGAACACTCCCGTGTTTTTTTACTTCTCCGTTTCTCAAAATATTTAGACTTTTCAAATGAACATTTCCCTATATATATATATATATATATATATATATATATATATATATATATATTCAATCTCTTATCCATCTCTATATATATAACTCCTTCACACACACACATGTATGTATATATATATATAGTAAATGCTAACATATACATGCAAATTGGGAAAAACAGTTGATGGTGATATATTTAAGATTTAAGAAATATGCAAATTGGAGACGTCAAGCTATTTGATCATATTTGGTTTAGACATTTTTATATGTAGTATCTATATATTGTGTGAATTATCGGTTGTATTTTAAAGACATGTTTCCTTTATTTTTATGTTTCTAATTTTGATTTTACCTTGTTTAAACACAACCTGACCAACCCGATCAACCCGAACGGGTTGGATTGGGTTGGGTTGTACCTTTGTTTGGGTTGAGTTAGGTTGAAATTTTTTCAAACCGCCAACATTGGGTTGATGTATCAAAATGCCTTCAACCCGATCAACCCAACCCGTGAGCACCCCTACTTGTAAACTTTCTAAGGTTGAAAATAACGATTGGTCAAAAAAATTCATTACTAGTATTCAATATATTTGTTGGCAAAAAAATTCATTACTAGAAATTCATTACTAGAAGATGTTGGCAAAAATTCATTACTAGAAGATGTTGGCAAAAAAAGGAAAATTAATTATATTTGGTAAGTCACTTTCAAACTTAGGGTAGTTTAATTAATTTTCCTTTTTATAATCTAATTATTAATTATTTTTTAAAAGTATCATTTAATTGAAATATATTTAAGGTTAACAAATTTTAATGTTTTCACTGTTATTTAAATATATCAATTAATAAAGAAAGTAAACATTTTGCCAATAGCGTGTAGCTCAGTTGGTAATGAGTTGGGGCATCTTTGTACAAAAAACAGAATGTCTCGAGTTCGAACCCAAGACACCCTCATAGTCACAACCGTTGAGTAAGTCAGATATGCCCCCCACATTATGGATAGGCAGCCGATTGTGGGCCGGTTAGGATTGCCGGTATCGACATTTTGTACAAAAAAAGAAAGTAAACATCTAACGATTGCTTGTTCTCCCTATATGTGTAATTGGTGATTAATTTCTCACAATGAACATATATAACATAATTATTTTTACATACTCCAATAATTTAATTTGTAATGGCTTATTTTTGGATTTTGATGTCTTTGATACTTCAATTTTCATTTGAAAGTTTCGTTTCATTAGTTTCATTTTAAAATTAAGAGTAAATTACGTTTTTTGTCCCTGTGGTTTGCTAAAAATTATGGATTTCATTTTTGTGGTTTTGAAATTTTGGTTTTCATCCCTATGGTTTGTAATTCATTTCTATTTTAGTTCCTGAGACAATAATACTACTTTTAAGCATAAAGGACTAAAATAGAAATGAATTGAAAACCATATGAATGAAAATAGCAATAAAATTTAAAACATAAGGACAAAACAAGTGATAAATTATAAACTATAAGGATGAAATTCGCAATTTCAAAACTATAAAGACGAAAATAGAAATTTTCATCAAACCACATGGACTAAAAATGTAATTTACTCTAAAATTAAAGTAGATTTTTTGCATGTTGAGAATGTAACATGATCAAATACAAAAATAAAAATAAGGGGTGGTTCACTACAAGAAAAATGGTAATTAGTGACAAAAAAAAATTGGTCACTAACGGTAAAAAATTGGTCACTAAGGTCATTTAGTGACCAAAATTTCGGTCGTCACTTTTCGTCACTAAAGGTCCGTCACTAATTTACAATAGTGACCAAATACAAAAATGGTCACTAATTAATGACAAAATTAAAGTGGTCACTATGTTTGTGACGAATAAATTGGTCACTAAATTTCGTCACTAAATTAATAAAAGTCGTCACTAATTGTCAAGATAACGGCTCCGTCAATGTTCGTTAACTTTCATTAGTGACCAAAAAATGTGGTCACTAAATTATAAAAAATGAATAAAAAAATTGTCATAAATTTGTACCGTAATTGTTATTACAATATAACTAAAACCTGCTAATTTGTATCTAAAATCAATTTCATTTGCAAAAAGTATTCTTGATCCAAAAAAATATAATTCTTGATCCAAACAAACATGTCAAAGTTATATCAATTTATGGTCACTAAATCACTTAATGACTAATGAAAACAAAACATGATATTATTAGTCTTGTTTGATAAGTTTAATCTCATTGTACCAACATCACCCCATCTACCTGAAGCTGCATACATATTTGATAGCAAGATATACATTCCAGCATTATTAGGCTCCATTTGAAAAACCATCTCTGCAGCTTTTTCCCCTAATTCAGTATTGCCATAAATTCTGCTGGCACCAAGTAGGGCTCCCCATGTAGCAGCGTCTGGTTTACAGGGCATATTCGTCATCAGCTTCTGGGCATCATCTAGCCTCCCTGCTCGACCAAGGAGATCAATCATGCATGTATAGTGCTTAGAATTTGCGCTTATCACGATCCATCGTGTAAAAATACTCTGTGCCTATATCCACCAATCCACTATGACTACATGCAGACAGCACACCAACCCGTATACATTAAGTAGAACACATTAATTGTGTATATTGGATTTAGGGGTTATGAAATATGAATGTATCTTGCAGGTTTGTGTATACAGGTTTGGCCATTAGTGGCATCTAAAAAGTGGTGTGATTGAAAAAAAGGAAGAGATGATAGCAGACTCCACATGTTTGCTTATATATGATATATATATATATAGGACGATAATCAAATGAGAACCACAAATATGTTACAAACCCGTGAGAACCAATGTAAAAATTTTTGTTTACATGATTTTTTTTCATCAAAACCTATGATTTAAGACATTGTTACACATATGTTCATGTTCACCTTATGATAAGTTTACATGTGAAAAACGAATTTTGTTTCACCTAGTGAAATGAAAAATACTCGTAAAAAGTATTCACATGGTGAAACAAATCCATGTGAAACTATCATATTATGAAACACATATATTTGAAGTAAAATATAATAAATCCTACCATTTGATGAAAAATTTTCATGTAAAAACATTTTTATCGGTTCTCACGGTTTATAACATATTTATGGTTCTCACATGATTTAACCCCTATATATATATATATATATATATTCATTCATATGCAACCAAAAACCATAACACAACAAATACAAGTAGTGATTTTGTCGGTAGTCATACATACATACATGAAATTAACCCATGACTTTCGGTAGCCATCCCTCAATCACATCTTCTGTCAGTGGCATCGTTTTGGTGAATGAGTCCAACGAGAACACGCTCTGAAACACAACATTCGAATTTACAATTAGAATCCACATTTGATCACTACTCATAACTAGCATACTATCTGATCGATTTTTATCTGCCAAGATACGAAAGTTAATTAGACCATTGGAACCAGCATTGCTACTTTGACTGCTGTATTCTGTGACCTCAAAGTTACACAGAGGTGAAGACAACTAATGTCTGCCCAAAAGAAGCATTTCATAATTCATACCAACCACAAGTCGGAAAGCGTTCTTGATTGGATACTTGGATGACGGGTGAAAGAAAATAAGCAAGACTAAGAGGAAATTTTTAAATGATAATGCAGGTTGCTCTCATCCAATATAAATGCAGTAGAAAATTTCAGATTTGCATAAAGAATTATTATACAATTCAGTAACAATTGGTGTACCTTCATGTAGGCTTTCAGATGGGTAAGTGAATCTGGAACCGACCACTTCTTGTAATGACCCACAGCAACCTCCAAATGATACAGCTTTGGTGCAAGTGACAAGTCTGCAGCAGAGATATATTGCAAAAAAAATGTAGAAAAATGCACCTGATTCTTTACATCCTTCAACAACTTCTTCCTTGACGACGACCACTGAATCTTTAGAATTCAAACCCATGAAATCTCTCTCCATCTTTCAACTACAAAATTTTAATTTCCCCTAAAGATCAAAATAAACCCCAAAAGATAAAAAGACTTGTAACCCAGAATAAACAAAGAATAGAGAACATTAAAGCCGCCATAGCAACTCAAATCACACCTGCTGCTTTATATTTGTGTTTTGATGCTGACATTAAGACAATTTCATCAATCGGTTTAAAGTGGTGAAAATGGGTGTTAAGAACAAGCAATGTACAGACTTGGGCCCATAGAAAATAATCTAGATTTCAAATTCAAAATGTGGGTCAGCATTTCTTTCAAAGTTGTTAGTTGCACATTTACTTTATTGCACTGCAAACTGATGCCATTTTCACACTAATAACTAAACTTTGAGAAGCCAGAACCAAACTTTAATCAACAATAAATGATCGACCTGCTACTTAAACATAGTGTGAGAAAATATTATATCAAGTCTTCTGAAAATATATAGGAAGAGAATAACATTGCAATTTCCAGATAACTTGAAATTTTAATGGAAAGGTAGGAAGCTATCTTACTGAATTGGCTCAAATCTGCTGTTTTCTTCTTCTTTCGGAAATGGGCTCCCAATAAGATTAGAAACCTTATATTCCATGTCCCAACACTAGGTAAAAGTTTCATAAAAAATCCTTTATGGCAACTTGTGGTCAAAATGAAAAACCGTTAATCGGTAGAATATAGAGGTTTAGATTATATGAATATAGATGCAAATCTCATTTTTTATAACCTTAATACACGATCATAATAGAGGTTTACTATTATCACTTGTTAGCTGACCTTAAAAGTTTATCGCACTTGCTGTTTTATAAAAGTAGTCCACTTATCTTTTGATTTTGTCCTGAATCAGCAGTCTGGCAGAATATTACAGTACATAGTTGTTGCTGCCTTGCTGGTAATATTTCTATGGAACTATCTATTTATCATCTATATACAAATTCAGAACCTGGAAATGAATTCAAAGCATAGATGTGTAATGCCTTGTGGATTTTAATTGTTAGACCTTGTCGTCTGTTTATAATTTCCTTTTTTTGGAGGGGGTTGGGGAGGTATCTTAAAGCCAACACCTTGTTGCAATGTTTATATCTGTTATAATTATGGGGGAAAGGAGGGTCAAATATTGTAGATGTATCATGTATGTATAGGCCCTTTAGGAATATATATATATATATATATATATGATACGTCTGCTTACATGCATTTTTCATTTAAGTATAGGCCCTTCAATAAGTAAGTTGTGTCTTCTCCAATCCACCACCAATCCATCCTAAATTTCCAGGGATGAATATGTTGTTGTCTCTACAGGCAATCCTTAAGTATCCAAAGGTGATTCGTGGGGGTATTCCTATATGCTTCCCTCAAGTAAGTGACTCTTTGTCTTAATCCTGTTGGATATATTTTCTGTTTTGGGATTTCTATATAGTCTGGAAAGTTTCTTCAATTCCTACGTGCAGTTCTCAAATCTAGGGTCTCTTGAAGTACATGGATTTGCTAGAAACAGATTATGGACGTTTGAGCACACAAACTTTTTCTAATCAGCTTCATCATCCTCGACATAGCGTCACAAACAAATAAAGCAATTATAAAAAATAAATCAAACATAAAGCAATCAATGAAAATGAAAATATTACCAGGAAATTGTCTGCGATGAAATTCCTAACTCATCGTCGATGAACAATAGGATTTGAAATTAATTGTTTGCCATGAAATTCCTAACTCATTTGAACAATAGGATTTGAAATTAATTGTCTGCGAACAATAGGATTTGAGATTAATAGTCGATGAACAATAAGAGTCGATCGAAATAGTAAACTCGAGCTTACTGTCGGTGTCGATGAACAAAAAGGTAAACAATAGGAGTCGATCATTCGAGCTTACTGTCGATGAACAATAGGACTCGATCACTCGAGCGCGGTAAAGGAGTCGATCGCTTGAGACAAACAGTAAACATAGGGTTTTTAGGTCGGAGGTTGAGTGTTTTTGAGGTTTTGGGCTTTTATCCAAAAAGTCGATATAATGAAAAGTTTCTTTCAACTGGGCTTTCAATAATTACCTCATTACAATCTCTGGATCGCTAATACGTAAATGATGTTAGGCAAAAAAAATGTCTGCCTCTTAATGGTTCAAAAACACTCTGAATGATTTTAGCATCTTGTGTCTCTCTTAACAATTCAGCACTCTGATTTTATTCTAAACAATTATCAAACAACCATATTTCATTTTATACTATATCATAAAAGTCTCTTAATAATTCTGACCACTTAATCATTCTGCACTAAATCATTTAGCAACTACCAAACAAACCCTTAGACTTTGGATTTGATGTAACGCCCGGTTAGATATAAAAACATATGTATTGCCACTTTAAATATATAATTAATATATGCCTTATATAAATATAGTGATAAAAATATATAGATAAATATCATGACATTTAAAATATATAAATTTATTTTTATTCACTAACATTTTTATTTTAATGACCATTATCTTTTATATTACAAATATTTTTAATTAATACGAACTATTAAATAGTATTTAGTGACAACTATTTTTTGTATCTAACTCTTTGAAATTAGTGATCATTATTTTTTGGTCACTGCCACTTTCATTTTAGTGACAACTATTTTTCGTCACTAACTCTTTTATTTTAATGACCACTATTTTTTGTCACTAATCTATTCAACCAACAAGACTACTAAATATTATTTAGTGACAACTATTTTTAGCCGCTAATACTTTCATTTTAGTAACCACTATTTTTAGTCACTAACATTTTTATTTTAGTGACCACCATTTTTTGTTACAAATATTTTTAATCGACATGAACTACTAAATACTACTTAGTGACTACAATTTTTAGTCACTAACTTTTTGAAATTAGTGACCACTATTTTTTGGTGACTACCATTTTCATTTTAGTGACAACTATTTTTCGTCACTAACTCTTTGAAATTAGTGACCACTATTTTTTGGTCACTACCACTTTCATTTTAGTGACAACTATTTTTCGTCACTAATTTATTCAATCAACAAAACTACTGAATATTATTTAGTGAACTATTTTTAGTCACCAACTCTTTCATTTTAGTGACCACTATTTTTAGTCATTAACATTTTTATTTTAATGACTACCATTTTTTGTTACAAATATTTTTAATCAATATGAACTACTAAATAGTATTTAGTGACAACTATTTTTCGTCACTAACTATTCGAAATTAGTGACCACTATTTTTTGGTTACTACCACTTTCATTTTAGTGACAACTACTTTTAATCACTAACACTTATTTTAGTGACAAACAATTTTTAGTCACTAACCCTTTGAGATTAGTTAAAATGACCACTATTTTTAGTCACTAACACTTTTATCTTAGTGACAACTATTTGTAGTCACAAATACACTAACTATTTGAGATTAGTGACCACTATTTTTTTCTCACTACCACTTTCATTTTAGTGACCACTGTTTTTAGTCATTGTTACTTTTATTTTATAATATATTAGTGACGAAAAACATAATCGTCACAAATTTAGTTATTAAATTAGATTGACATGAATAATCTTAATTTAGGCATGAGAGTTAGTGACCACTCTTGTGACCAAATTTTAGTTTTTGTCACTATATTCATATTAGCGACTGAGAATAATCAGGTAACAAGATTAAACCATTAAAACACTTGATTAGAGGAGAAATGTAGAAAATGAGATTTAGAAACAATTTCTCTTGGAGGCCACTCTCTAAAACACACACACACTCTTGGTGGCTAGACTCAAAATGACCTCCTCCACAAAACCCTAATAATTGGGTTTAAATACCCTTTGACCAAACCTAGATAATTTTGACTTTGACCTTTGACTAATTACAATTAGTCTAAATACAATTATCCCTAAATCTTGGATACATTGTGTACTAACAATCTCCCCCTATGGATCCAAGATTTAAAAAAAAATGACGATAGTCTTCAGCTCTTTAATCTTCAGATAGGCTTTAATCTTCATGAGGCTCTTCCGAAACAAATAGTCACAAAGTCTTGAAACACGAACTTCAAATCTGTGTAGGTTGATCAAGGTCTTCAAAACAAAATCTTTTTATATCTTCGAATCTTTGAATCATTGTAGCACGGATCTTTGCATCTTTGAGAAATATCTTCAGTCTTTGAATTATGAACGAGATTTGAGGTTTAATGGGCTTTGAGCTTTAAGACATTCTTGAATAATCTTTAAGCACGAACTGTCTTTGTATCTTCACGCATTTGAACAATTATGAACACACTGTCTTGAACTTATCTCTCGAAAACACTTTATCTTGAAATTCTTTGACTTTGGCAAATATCAATTTTGACTCTCGGAGATTGAAATATTCGAATTATCTCTCTCTTTTCTTCTGTTTGATATTTCTCCCCCTTTTTGATGATTGTGAGCATCATGATCATTAAAATTCGTGTTCAGTTTCAGCAGTCTTTGAATACCAGAAATAATCTCCTCTTCTTGACGTGTTTATCCGTCAATTCCAAAAATATTTATCCGAATCTTTTCAAATTCAGATAATATAAAAAGTGGTAACCCTGAAACAACGGATGGATCAGTTAAAATGCCTGTAAGTTGCACAAAGCCACTTAGTACAACGGATGTACTTTGGAAAGGAGCTTTTTGATGTTCACTCCTCCAGGGCTTCCATTCAATAATCGAAAAACACGAAGGAATTTCTATGAACGTTATGACAAGAAAACATATTCCTTGTGTGTACGTGCAAGTGTAGAAATGATTGAAGCAACTTATGCTTGATAATAGTTAGGCTCAAATTGTGTAAACTGTTGAGACAGCAACAAGTTTTCCACGGACTCAATGTGCATGAATGAAGAGCGAAGGTGGGGCAAACTTCCTTCTTTTCAATATCCAAACCTTTCGAGTGAAGATTGGATAGATAATATGCTGCATCCCCAAGAAAATTGAAACATTTATTTGTTGAGAAAGAAATGAGTAGCTGGTGGGGTTTAAAGCAAGAGTTGGCATGGGCTAGTTGCCTGTTTCAATGACGGTCACCAAAGAATGTGAACCAATCAGTAATGTGGCTGCCCGGCTCAGAAAGTGGCTGGTGCAGAGTTCTCGTATTCTTTTAACTCTGTTCTCACACCCACTTTCTGTTTTTAATCTGCTCACTGCTAACCAAACTCTCTTTTTCATTTTACCTCAGCACAATGAGATTACTCAACCGGATGAGTTATCTCCCCCACTCTTTGATTTTGACCCCTCATCCCTCAATCACTCAAGGATAACTTCTTGGGTAGGAAACACTGGTTAACGTGAATCCATAGAAGTACAGTTAATCTCACACACCGATCCCATGATTTTTGTCCTAAAATGATGCGTTGTTCAACAATTTAGCTTGAACAATGAAAAATCTCAGCTTTTTGAATTACATTGTCATCAGAATGTATGCTCCTTAATAAAATCATGAAATATTTGAGCATTTGAAGTTTGAAGTTTGAAGATTTCTCAGAACAAGGATATTGAAAGAATGAAATGAATTCGAAACACTTGTTTGAGAATCTGACAATGTATCAATCAGATCAAAATATGAAAGATATTCATTAACGGTTAGGGTATCAAAGAATTGGATCTTTTGTTTATATGAACAAATATAAACAATCTTTGAATGAAACGCTTAAGTTCTCACGCTGAATGAATATGATGCTCAACAAACTTTGAATTACAAATGGGAGTATTACCATCGAAAAATTGGTTCGTTTTAAGACATGGTAATAACAAAGTCAATATGAGGCTGAACCGGTGTGTATGAATACTTGAAAGTATATAGACAACATAATACGCAAGTATTAATCTTTGGAAACACACGGTCAGAAACAATGATATAATCTGAGATAATCATGAAAAACATTTAAAATCACACTTCTAAAATTATAAAATCTGTTTGAATTAGAGAAGTGGTTTTAACATTTAAGAACAAGTTTTTCATGCTTGAAAGTCGTTCTTCTTTCAAACAATCTCAGATGAATTTCAGAAGATACTTACAGTCATCAGTATTATCTCCCCCTCAAATTATGATCGGCTGATTTAAAATCGGATAAGCTCCCCCTCAAAATCTGCAAAGATCTTAATTTGACAAAATTAACACATGTAACAAACAAAGGCTATTTTTTTTTGAGATTAAGAACGAGTCCTGATCTGATATGATCAGAAGTCAAACACATTTAAAGCTCGGGTTCTAAACTGAAGTGTTTAGAAGCCATAATCTCTTTGAAAAACGAGTTCTGAACTGAAGTATTCAGAAACCATAATCTCTTTGAAAAGCGGGTTCTGAACTGAAGTATTCAGAAACCATAATCTCTTTGAAAAGCGGGTTCTGAACTGAAGTATTCAGAAACCATTAACATGTAGAAAGATATATCAATAAGCACAAACAATCACAAGTTTAGAATCTCTCCCCCTGAAATTATGCAAATGGTTTCAGCACATGTATTCTTCTTCAAATCTACACAATTCTCTTTTGTTTCCCAGTCATGTGTTTGTATAGTTCTGACAATCAGCACCACACATGATAAACCTGCAAAACAGATTAAGTTGATTTTGGTACCCATTGCCAATTGGGTCCTGGCTTGTTATGTGCAGTTCGATTTGAAGGAATATTGTAAGTACCATACCAGTACTGAACATCTTCTTTCTTAACAAAATCATTAGTTCCACAATAAGAACAACATATTTGCTTTTGTGCTAACCTAATCAAATGATTTGCAGAATAAACAAGATTAGGTTTAACAAAAGACTTACCTTTTGGAGCGTTGTTCTTCTTGTTCACGGTAGGTGGAGGAACAGATGACTTTGGGGCATCTTTTTCAGGAGTTGAGCCTTTTTCTCTCCAAATCATCTTGACTCTTTTGAAAACAGGATTTTCTGTAGGCCTTGAAGTAGAAGCATCAGACTTATCAGCAGAAAGATTATGAAAGAGATTGGAAGGGCGAATCTGATCTTTTGAAAAACCCTTTAATTCATCAAATCCCTTTGAAGAAACCTTAGTATTGATTGAACTTGAAGCCGTTTTAAATGAACATTCAGAACCAGTTGAGCCAACAAGTGTAGTCTGAACAATCGTGTCAGGACTTGCTTGTTTTGAAACCTCAACTTTAAAGATATTGTCTTCAAGTTCTTTAACTTTGTTGGACAAAACGTTTCTCTCTTTGGATAACAAATCAAATTTTCTTTGAATCCCAGATTTGACCTTCTTCTCTTGCATAATTTCAGCAGATAAACCAGATAAATTCTTTATGAGCTTCTTTATCTCATTCTGAAAAATCTTTCTTTCCTGCGCATAAACATCTTTCACACTCTTTGCATGAAAATCTTTAACTTTCTTATTTTCAAGTTCTTTTCTTTCTACGTCTAATTCATTCTCCAAATTAGATATTTTCAGTGAAAGCTCAACACTTTTTGATTCAAAAACTTTTCTTTCAATGTCAAACTCAGACATCTTTTTCTCAAGATTTTCCTTTTCTAAAAATAAGACGTTTTCAAAATCAGAAACTTGTTGTGAAAGTTTTAAGCATCTAAGTTCAAGAGATTTCTTTTCTTCAAAGCTTTTTGTTGACGATTCAGAAACAACCTTCTTAGATTTTTCATTCAAGCTATCTAACAAAACGGTTAGCATTACTTCCTTCTCAATATCAAATGCAAGCTGATCATCATTTCTGACTTCATCAATCTTACTTTTAATATTCAATTCAAGATCAACCAGCTTTTGTTCAAGTACCAAGGAAGGATAATAAATTTTGCCTTCAGAGACTGGTTTTGATACAGTTCCCTTCGGTGACTGAACAACATAGCTATCGAAATAGTCATTAGGCAGAATTTTCTTGTCTTGCAATGCCTTCCTATTCGCTTGATCATAAATATAAGGAAGTTGCATAGTCACAGTTGTTTTTCTTTTAACTTCTTCTTCAGCTCCATGTTCCTCCTCATTTAGCCATTTAATTTTGAATTTAGGATCCTTCAAAAACTTGAGCCATTGAAACTTATAAATACACGGTGCCTTTTTCAACGCATTCTCCAAATAGTGAGGATTGTCATATCCCACACCCCATTTAGAGTTGTAATATCTAAAATTCTTTGGCGTGTTTAAGAAAATGGTTTGTTCGGACTGGCCAAGTTTATAAAGTTTAGCTTCCAGATCACTCGCTTTTTCTGACAATTCATTGTTTATGTCTTTATAAGAACGCAACATTTGTTCCAGCTCATTCCTCCTATTCTCAGCAATTTTCACACTTTCTCCCATTTCGTCCATTTTTCTTCGAAAATAGGTTCGAGATTTTTCGATCTCAATCCTTTCAACTTTTAAATCATCATTTAACTGTTTATGGTCAATGATAACTTGCTTTTGAAGCGCAATAGTTTTATGTGCCTTTTTCAGTTTCTCGCTTTGTTCATCAAGTTTTAATTGAAAGACTTTGAACTGATTACCATAATGATTAATAGTGCAGAGATCTACCTCATTTGTCTCAGGTGCCGCATCAGCCTCTGAATCCTCATCATCTCTGCTCATCAAGCACATCCTTGCAAAAGCAGCCGTGTCTTCCTCCTCTTCGTCATCTGTCTGGTCCAACCAAAACTCTTCCTCCACTGGAAGCTCAATCCCCGACTCTTTCTGTTCAGCTAACAAAGCTTTCTGTTTGTAGTAGTCGGCATTCTTCACCTTTGGTTTCCAGCAGTCTTTGGAGAAATGATCGGTCTTCCCACAGTTGTAGCACTTTTGATCTTCATCTCTTTTCTCAACAAACTTCTTCATCTCCAGCCTTTTACCATCTTCCTTGTGATCATCAAACTTCTTTGACTCAATCTGATTCTTATGTTCATAGTTTTTAGAACCAGATAAGTAACGTTGGTTGTTTGATCCGGGAGTTTTTACAAATCTGCGCTGAAAGGCCTTGGAAAGAAGTATCATAGCCTGCCTTAAGCTTTCAGCTTCATCCAGGTCAGCTTGGTCTAGTTCAAATTCTTCTCTCTGAACATTCTTTCCCTTTGCTTGTCGAGATAACAATGCTAACTGCTCATCTTCTTGCTCATCATCTTCTACTGCCTTCTTCTCAGACCCCACCAACTTCTTTTCCTTCTTACCATTCTTCACCAGCTTTTTCCTTTTCAGCTCAGCATCATCTTCATCTTGCTTTAAGGTTTCAAATATTTGTTGTAACGGAAGAGAATCCAGTTGGGAATTCTGTTTCATTCTATGAGCATACTTCTTCCACTCGGGCTGAAGCACGTTCAAGAATTTCACATTAGTCTCCATGATGGATTTTGTTACTTTGTGACTGTTGAGATCATTTAGGATAGTTGTGAAACGATCATAAGCTTTATCTAAGCTTTCACCCTCCTTCTGCTTGAAATTCTCATACGTATTGAATACATTTGATATTCTCAGATGGTTTTCCACTTCTGACCCTTTATACAGCTTGATAAGTTCATCAAACATGCCTTTACCTGTTTCACTTAGACTATCAACCTTCCGATATATGTCGTTGGTTAAGGCTTGCATGACTAAAGATCTAGCTGCTTTATCGGCTTTGTATCTCAGCAAATTGTCACTTGTGTAGTCCTTTGGATGAATAACTACCATGTTTCCTTCTGGATCTTCTTCACGAACCTCTCCTAGAACCCCGTTTATTAAGGATTCATGGATAAAAGTTCCATTTTCTTGTCTTTCAACGTAGTCAAGGAATCTGTCTTTCCAAATCTTAAAGAATTTCGGGAAAAGAACGGGTGGTTTGTCTTTTGAACCAATAGTTAACATATCTCTTGCAGTCATTTTGAATTACTTGTTGTTGATCGTTAAAAATCTGATTAATCTGATTAGGAGTAACTTTTAAATTTTCAATTTTAAGTCTGAACGCACTTGAAGTCGCAATGGGGTTTGAAGTCGCAATGCAATGAAGTCGCAAAGGTTGGAATCGCAATGAAGTGGAATCGCAATTAATGGAGTCGCAATGAAATGGAATCGCAACACCTGAAGTCGCAATAGAGGATTGCGATTTGGGATCGAAGTCGCAATAGGTCACTGCGACTTGGTACTGTTCACGGGTTAATGGATTGCGATTCGGGAATGAAGTCGCAATAGGTCACTGCGACTTGGAACCAATTGTGATCCCAGAATAAGTAATCAATTCATATTTGCAACAAATGAAGTCATCTCTATATTCATTAAAGATCAAAGTAGCTCACAATGATGATTGGAATGAAGAACACTATGTGTGGCTACTATGTGTAATATGGATGACCTCTTTTACACTCTTACCCTAAAAGGAAAACAACAAACATTATATACTTAGGGTATAGAATACCCTATATACACAAAAGGTCCTTCTACTTGGTACAATTACAATTTCAGCACTAACATTCTCCCCCTTTGTACCAATGTAGAGAAAAAGATTTTTAGACATCTACAGGTGTCACAAAATCTTTTCCGAATTCCGAAGATGAGCTCGAATCTTCTAAGCGCATTCCAGACGGAGTCTTCTTTAAGTATTTCACTCCCTGTCATGAAGTCGATTCTTTGACTTGAACGCTTTGATATGAAATTGATTTAAATCATTTGAATACCAAACAAAAGAAATTCAACTTAATGAAATATAACAGATTTTTCAATCAGATGAAATCAAATGCATGTGTTTGGATTCAAAAACAAGACATCATTGCGTATCAAGTTAGAAAAGTTCAGTTTCAACCCCTTTAATAAATCTATTTGGTGTGCAAGCATGCGAAATATGATCAGCAACAAGCATATGCAATTCTAAAACATATCAGAATACTCTGCTTTACTCACACTATTTGTCCAAAATCAGAAATTTTCACAAATTTATAGGTTTATCGCGACTTTGTATTTTCCCAAGTTTCACGAGATATGTGCTCATTGGCATCTTTTCTTTTGTGCTCATTGGCATCTTTTGATCTTGTCATCATTGATATCTTTGATTTTGTGCACATTGGCATCCTTTGATCACAAAGTTTAGTAAGAATAAGATAGACCGTTAAACATGGCTTTCTATCTGGTTCTATAGCAGGATTTGGGTCAGCGGATCCCAGACCAAATGGCCTTAGGTGCTAGATGACGAGCATCCCTTAGAACTTACTTTCCCAAACCAGAAAGGCCACATCGATATATCGTAAACCCATTTGTACCAGTAGAACATGGCTTTCTATCTGGTTCTATAGAAGGATTTGGGTCAGCCGATCCCAGACCAGTTGGTCTTAGGGACTAGGTGACGAGCACCCCTTAGGACTTAATCTCCCAAACCAGAAAGGCCACAGGCACAAACTTTCAAACTAAAATAATTAGATTTAAAACTTAGAGCATCTCAGTCACTTGGTTCTAAAACATAGTGCTTCCCCCATATCTTTGTTTCCATCTATCATTCTGACATCTAGGTTTTGAGCATTATATTCTATATAAGTCCAGAAATCCATAATTTTGAGCATTCAGCATAATTTCATTCATGTTTTGATGACCTTTCGATTTATTTCAGAAGTGAAAGATGAAACAAATGTAACTCAGATAGTACAAAAATTACTTGTAAAATCATCTTTTAGCACACATTTAATTCATTGAATGAAAACTGAAAATTTCATCTCATTGAATTTGATTTGTAAAGATTCAAATTTTTCAAAGCAGTAGAAACAAAAAGATATGACAGTTAAGGATATCACCTGAGAAGCATGAGTTCTAAACTGATTTGTTTAGAAGTCTAGGTCTTCGAAGTACGGGTTGAAAGAACTTGAAGTCGCAATAGACCATTGCGATTCACACTGTTCATCTTACCAAGTCGCAATAGGCTATTGCGATTCGGTACTGTTCACATGGTTAAGTCGCAATACACTGTTCACATTCTCAAGTCGCAGTCCAAGGTTGCGATTTGCACTGTTCACAATGTCAAGTCGCAGTCCAAGGTTGCGATTTGCACTGTTCACAATGTCAAGTCGCAGTCCAAGGTTGCGATTTGGTACTGTTCACGGGTTAATGGATTGCGATTCGGGAATGAAGTCGCAATAGGTCACTGCGACTTTGTACTGTTCACACAAAGATCACTGCGATTTCGATGAATATTTGAAGATTGCGATTTCGATGAATCTCCTGATTGCGATTTCGATGAATATCAAGGTTGCGATTTCGATGAATATCCAGAAAATCGGGAGTTGATTCTTCAATAATGATCCGAATGATCTGAAAATTTGTAGGTAAGGTAGAAATACGATTCTGGGCAGGTTTATAACTTCAAGTTTTGTCCAAAAACCACTAGAACAGTGATTTTCGATCCAAAACAGAGTGCAGCATATATAAGTGCGAAAATGAGGAAAACAGACCAATCTGAGCTTCGATCCTTGCGTTTTTGCGGAATAAAACACACAGGACTATCCTAGAAACAACCCTTGATCAATTCCAATCCATTAGAAGGACTCTAATGGCTAAAATCAATCAAAAATTGAAGAAAAATGAAGAACTCTCAAAATATGGAAATATTTCTCTCAATCCTAATCAAATCACAGATTTACAGCTCTGATACCAATTGAGAATAATCAGGTAACAAGATTAAACCATTAAAACACTTGATTAGAGGAGAAATGTAGAAAATGAGATTTAGAAACAATTTCTCTTGGAGGCCACTCTCTAAAACACACACACACACACACACACACACACACTCTTGGTGGCTAGACTCAAAATGACCTCCTCCACAAAACCCTAATAATTGGGTTTAAATACCCTTTGACCAAACCTAGATAATTTTGACTTTGACCTTTGACTAATTACAATTAGTCTAAATACAATTATCCCTAAATCTTGGATACATTGTGTACTAACAGCGACCAAATTTTAGTGACGACCATTGTTTTTGTCACTAACATTGTAATTAGTGACCAAAAAATAAGTGGTCACTAAAAATTTTGTCACTAACTAACGTTTTTCTTGTAGTGGTTAAGACTTACCTTTACTATTCTTTGAAAATGGAAAAATTAAGCATCATCAGTCCCCATCATTCTTTGTTGGCATTGTCTTTTTTATTCTTTTTTTTTCATTTAATAATTTAACATATGTATAATTGTATATAGGTAATGAAAGTTCCACCACTTTTTATAAACACATTTGACTGACTTGTTCTGTAAATCAATTAATGGTGCATAATTAGAAGTCTCATCTGACTCTATTACAACACTTCGTAATAATTCTCTAGTTTATAAGGCGTATATGACTTGGTCATTACCATTGACCAAATCCTATAGGTTCTCAAATACAAATTATGGAGCAATTTTTGGAACTTTCATGCCAAATTTATAATATGATCGATGAATAACAAAAGAAAGACTTCAGTTACTGTGTTCAAGGTAGTTTGGGTCTAATAGTATCCACTTGGTTTTTTTATTTATTAGTAATAAAATCACATGATGCCCCTTGGGCTTTGATGCCCTGTGCCATCACCCGACACCCACCCATAGGGTCGGCCCTGTGTAAAAGAATTTAAATATTTCCGCAACTTGCAGACCATTTACTTGTGAATGTAGACAAAACTACAGATTTGGTTTATGTATTTGCGGATCATGTTCATAAACTTTTTGACTCATCCATAAGTTGGGGAATTGCTACAATAAAAAAGAATAGTTAAGCAAAACGACTACGTACCATAAATGGTATTTAAAAATGATTAACTTCTACCATGTTAAATACAGAAGAAATAAAAAGATAATTGGGTATGGTCTTCATTATTGCACAAATTAAGACGGAAAGTCGACGGGTCCTAATCAATTCACTTTGTCTTGGTTTTTTATTTATTTTTTATGGTGAAAAAACTAGGAAATTACTCGAAATAGACTTGTTAAGAAGAAACTATCTATCATCCGTTGACTACTGACTTGATGCATAAAATCTATGGTTCATAATAATCGTAATAAATCATATCTATGCTGAACAAATCAGCCAAACAATCATCGCTAGGATCATAAATGTGGAATATTATAAAATGATATTTTTCTCTGCCAGGATCGAATCTTAACAAGACTAACAATACTTAGAACTCAGAATTAAAGAATCTGCGGAATAGAACTTTAATTCACACAATCAAAGAACAATATATCAGAAAACACACAACTGTTTGTATTCACCAATTCGACTCACAAGCTTACAACCAAACCTCAATCTTGATGAACAGGCTCAATCAAGACGACTTCTACTTCTCTAGAAATAGGGTTCTAAGCCTTGAGGTTAATTCTCTCGAAATCGAATTCTCTCTTTTTCTATCTCACAATCATTCGTTTTGAATAGCTATCTATGAAAAAATATTTATACACAATAATTACAAGATAACTATCAAAATTAAATTGATCTTCTGAATCTTCTTTAAGCATATCTTGATCTATTCCATCTTTATCTCCAAAATCTTCGCATACCAAACTTAACGACTCAGCAGTATTAACTTCATTCGATATGAGCAGTATTAATATCCTCCAGCAGCATTAATTCATTCAGCAGTATTAACTTGACTCAGCGGTACTAACCTTGCTTCAGCAGTACTAACCATGACAAACAGTACTAACTGTTTTCGTTATGCACCAGCAGTACTAATCAAGTTCTTCGTTATGCACCAGCAGTACTAACCAAGTTCCAGCAGTATTAACCTTGTCTTGCAGTATTAAGTTTGTTCCAGCATCATTAACTTTCTTCCGACAGTAGTAACGTTGTTCTGGCAGTACTATCCATACTTAGCAAATCTTCAGTTCCCAACATTCTCTCATGGTAAATTGGTAATCATAAATTAGGAGTTCTCCAAAGTATTTCTAGAACGACAACAATTTCATAAATTCTTTTTTACGGACAAAAACATCATTTATTTTTTGTTTAACTTGTACAATGAAACAAGTTATGATGACGAGATCTATTGGATCATCATGTGTTTGATTATACAATCTTCATTTAATTCATACGATTTTAGAATTTGCTTGTAATTTTATTTTATTTTGTTTTTTTCTTTAAATATTCGATTTTAAGGGAAAAAAATAATAAACAAAAAAGTGTATTACGATAAGAAATTGACATAGAAAAAGCAAAGAGAAACAAATAGGAAAAAGGAGGTATGGCCCGAGGTGGTCTTAAAGTCTTAACTTACTTCCCCCGGACTTCGCTACTCTTTGATGAGGAAAAATTAGGCCTTGTCTTCATCGCAAGCCCTCATCAATCTTTGTTGGTACTCTTTATTTTATTTTTCTTTTAACAAAGTGATCATGATATTATTTGAAGGAGGTATGCAGGGAATGAAATTTTGACGATTTTTCGTAGTTGATTGACTTGATCCATAAAACAATTGTGCATGAAAAGCTTACTAAAACACTTCAAAAATCTATCCTAAAAAATATTGGTTGATTAGTGCAAATTTGAACCAAGTAAATGCATATGTAAAATATGTACATACAATCGAATAACGGATACAACGTAGTGCATGCATCAAACAAATAAACAAAAATGTTATATATACATCTGATGCAGTTTCATATAAACAAGAACGTCGGAAGAATGATGCACAAGACTGAACTTCAACACAAATTCTCATGAGAGATCATTGTGGAGATCATGAGATGATCAAGTTTACAAATTACCTTAGCTCTTGATGGTAGCTATTGAATTCTACGGGATTGACTGCTTCAAATGAATGCGCCACTCGTCGATAAATGCCATTTTATCTGAATCCATGCTTGGTAGCTCACACGCTTCAAGTTTTCTTATTATCTCCGTACTCCTACCCAAAAGTTTCGCTGCAGCACGAACGCTTGTCTCTCGTTTCTCTATCACACTTTCATGGCATTTCGCTGCTACGGCTTGTGGTATGTTAGTGAGTGCAGCAGACAATATGTCTGAAATCATGCAAGATAATAACTCAAACAATTGTTTTTTGGTAATTGCTTCGATGTTGGGGTAGTTAAGCAAAAGTGTTTCAACAATACGGTACATCGAATTAGCAACGATCAACTTATTAGGAAAGCTCTCCGGTAGTTCGCCATTGGCACTTTCCTTGATTTCTATCACCATTTCTCGAGCTTTATCCACAAACCATTTAAGAACCCCAGCTGATGTTTTTCCTTTATAAGCATTTCCATCCAGAGTGTTTCCCAACCACTTATAGTTGTCTTCAACCTCATGCCATAAATTCATTGCTGCAATTCGGACCTTTGCATGTTCACTTGCGTTATTGAGGCTTTCTTCTACAAGATGAGTGTACGAAAGACCATCACCAACACCTTTCAACAGCTTCTCAACTTTGTCCTTAGGAATCATTGGGAGAGCAACCGCAATGCACGTTAAGGTTACTACCGGTAAACTCCAACTATTAACAGGTTCAGTAGAAAGTAGAGATTGAACTTGATCGTTGTCAAACTTCTCTACCCCCTCAAAACCGGTAGATTTCCCAAGAAGCTCTAAAAGATCATTGTGTTGTTCATTCTTTACCTTTCGAATCAAACGATTCATGGAGTTTGAAATGCCTTTCACTGCCATCTCTGCATACTCCATCTCATCTTGAATTTGCAAAACATAATTGCGAAGGTCTTCGTTTGTATCATCACCACTTGAGGTTATGGGTGTAGTAAACAACACAGCCTTCAATGACTTCCAACAGTATGAACAACACTCAACAACGACAATAAGGATTATCCGGATGAGGCTTATCACTTTGCATGACACAACAACGACGTTCTGAAATCCGATACAAAAGCTCAGAACAAGATTTTTCAAAGTATGGACAAGGGCTCTTGATCCATGGGCACTTGATAGAAAAAGTAAGCGACTTTCTTTCCACCCACACAACATTTGGGTCCAATACTTCTCTACTTTAAAGACCACCAAATGGTTCTTAATCAACAATTTGAACCTCAACACTGTGAAACATCTAAATATTGGAGCAATGCTACCTACTACAACTCCAATTGACTGAGTTATAAAAATAGCAAGTGTTGACCACTTGTATTCTGATCGGCTCGCATATGACTGGTACATGCCATTTGACTCGTAATAGTGATAATTAGAATGAAAGATAGTCAACACGATAACTAGGTATGAAACTAGGGTTATCAGATCCACAGGCAATTTCATGGCGACGGTTATCACTGTGATTGAAGCGGCGTTAAGAGAGAAATATCTACATGGAAACCAAAAATTTCTATTTCGAAAACCATGAAACAAATCAGCCACCATGGCAAGAATGCAAAAAGCCGAAGCTATTGCAATGTAGATTCCAATCCACACCATAGGTCCATTATATATTTGCTCGTTTTGCTTATCTACACAAGTTTGCTCCAAGAGGTCCAGGCCATTCGAGGTGATGTTTAGTGTGATTGGGTTTTCACCAAAATAATCGTAATGCATCACATCTATGCTCAACAAATCAACCAAACAAGAAGTAGAATTATAAAAGTTTCTCATTTTGGAAACGTTTTTAGGCAAGGAATGGATGATAAAAAACGGAAGATGAACATTTTTCCTATAACAAGTCGCGGTATTAATATATATACCAAGCTATTGCACTGACACTTCCAATAAACCGATCAATTGAATGGCTAGCAAATACTTTGACTATTCAAAGAGAAAATAGGAATAATTGGTCTTCTTAAATTATCTTCTTTTTTTATTAATTGATCAAATCTATACATATAACAATGTCGTCTTTTGGTGAGTCAACTTCATTGTTTTTCCACCTAAACATGTATCTGGACTCATTTACATTATAGGTTCAATTATCACACACACATTCATTCCTCCTTAAATCTCTCCTTAATTCAAATTTTAATATTTATACCTTACATTTACTACCCTTATAATTACCTATGTAGTTAACTTTTAATCCCTTACTTTTTTATTTTTCATTTTAGACTCTTATCATATAAACAAAAATAATGTATATGAACTAAAATGCATTAAAAACATTTCTATTTTTTTACAAATTATACCATTGTAATCGTTTCGTTAATATTTTCGAAACGAGCATAATATTGAATATTTTTTGATTTAATTATATTATTAAATATCATAAATATATACGAATTAATGTGTCGTGATTAGGGTTAACTTCATTTTGACTAATATTGAATATCTTTAGATACATACGTACATATCCATATTTATAATAAATTCAAAAAAAATCGTAATCCCAAAATACAGGATTTACTTCTAAGTTTAAATTCAAATTATTTATATAGTTTGATTTTTTAAATTCAATTTTATTATAGAGTTAACTTCATTTTGACTAATTAATGTTAATTATTCAATTTTAATTCAAAAAAAATTACCTTTATTTTACCCATAATAAACGTATATCCTAAAAATAATCTTATTTTAACCCTCATAAAATTGAATTCGTCTCCTTCTCTGCTCTCGTGTCCTTCTCTACTGCAAATTCTCTGCTACAAATTAATTGATCAATTTGCCTCTCCTCTCCTCTCCTCTCATCACCTGCTTCGTGTTCCTCTAACAGGTACAATCAAATTTAGTCCTCAGATTTTGTGAAGATTTGTAATTGAAAAGTTAAATCTTGATATATATCCACCTAAACCCATTTTCCATATTCTATTATCCAACAATCTTTTGTAGGCCTCAAAAGATTCAAGGGTTTTTGTTTGTTTCTTTTGGTTGAGAAGAACCCTATTCGGGTTTCGTTGTACACAACAATTCAACTGAGGTGGAATACAATCAGAACCTTAATGTTTTTTGCCAAGAAAAAAACTTTAAATTAAATGGGTTTCTTCTCAATGTTCATAACTGATATTTTATGAATTTATGTTGTGTCGATTTCTTTCACGAAAAAAACAATCAAAACTACTGTTTTTGGACCAATTTGGGGAATTGGGATTTGACTGAAACTAATTTGGGTTTGTTTTATTTTTTGAAATCATCTTTTCTTTTTTGGGTTGATTTTTATTTCTAAGAATCTTTTAGATTTTTACAATTTTACTATCTTTTTAGTAATCAAGCTCTGTTTTATTGTTAATATGAACAGGTTTCCATTTCTGTTGTTGGAGAATGTTGTTTTGATCTTTTTTTGCTACTAAACTATGAACAATTAAGATATGAGAGAAGAAGTCATATGACATCAGTATGAATTATGCAAATTAATTGATCAATTTACAGTAGATATTTACACCGCTGAGATTTGCACCAAATTGCTGTTTAAATATGAGTTCGAACCTTTTTCAAAAATATAAATATGCAAATTTTTTAGTATAGTATATTTAAATATTTATACTTTCTTAATCATGATTGTATTATTTCCTCTATTAGCTTATCACGTTTTGGTACAACAATAAGCTAATCCAAACACTTTGTACTGTATATAACTTCTCAATTATAAATTTTTAATATTTATTCATATTTTTATTAATTTTTTTGCAAAACATCATTTGTGAAAACTGCCTAAAACAATGACATTTTGTAACCAGCTGCAAAAAAAACAACTCTAAAGAAAAAAAACTTGGAAAAGTAGCATCTTACTTTCGATGATCATTCATATTTGTTAGATAAGTTTTCTGACATGATTTAATTTTTTTTAAATTACCCTGTATAATGCACGAGTTCAAACCTAGTTAATAATCAATAGTAACGTGATGAAACCCGGGAGAAGTTTAGGAGAGATGGAGAGAGCCAACAACAGCTGACAGTTGGGGCGGGGATAAGCTTCCTTCTTCACAAGCTTATCCCTCCCAAAAAAATCGACCCGAAAGCGCTTCCCGTTTTTTCTATTCCATCTCATTCCATTCCGGGACGGGCGACTAATACTAATCTAATAAGTGAAGTAGTCATCGTCTGACCCATCGGCTCGGACACTAGACCGCATGTGCCCGCCCATTTTGTCTCGCCCTAAATGGAATCCCTTAGTTACGCTGCGCCCCGACCCGAGTCCCCACGTCCGCTTTTCTCCGCCCGAAACCCAAGAAGTTGGCTTTGCCAACACAATTTAGGGCCGACCACGGGTTCGATACAGAAATGGCAAAGAAGAGTCGTTGTGTAGAAGAACCAGAGGCAATTTTGGAAAGATCGGTTAGAAAGCTACGTAGTGGCAAAGAAGTAGCTATGTTGAAAGTACAGTGGAAACACCATCGAGGTGCTAATGTGACTTTAGAGTCGAAAGAGAGTATGAGGGATAGGTATCCCCATCTGTTTATCTGATCTTGATTTTGAGGACGAAATCATTTTCAAGTTGGGGAGTATTGTAACATCCTGAATTTTCAGAAATAGCAATTTAATGAGAATTGGGATCTACTTGTATTTTGGTTTAAAACCTTGAATTATGTTGTGATTTATAATTCAACAGGGTTAAAATATAAGGGTTTGATGTTTGGTGTTATTTTGGAAATAATGAAACTAGAAGGTGTATTTGGTCAATTGTGGAAAGTGTGTATAGATAAATATCTGAAAATGAGATATTATCTCATTTCTTGGTCTGAGTCGGTTTAGAAGACAGAAAGCATAGAGAGAAAAGGAAGAAAGGAGAAAAGAAAGAAATCAAGGTTTTGACTTCAAATTGGTAAGGAATTGATCTTGGTTTTGATAAAAATCTGTTGTAGATTTATGTTAGTAAACGAATCTGTTTGATGAATAGGATTTCGGAATCATTAGCAGCAGATTGGGTTGGAATCAGATTGTGCTAAGTGGGTTTCTCTTCAAAAAGGTGAGTTCATTCTGTTCTTTGTACAAATCAGTGTTTTAAGTTATACTAACTTTGATATAACTGTACAAATTGGTTGAGGACTGATTAGAATGAGTAGATTGAACTGATTTTATATTTTAAAATCGATTTGAGGACTTGTTGAACGTACATTATGTAAAAAGGTAAAGTCCCGGTTCTTGAATGTCCCGGTACATCAAAATCCCGGTACAGGTAAGTCCCGGTACAGGTAAGTCCCGGTATAGGTAAGTCCCGGTACAGATGAGTCCCGGTACAAGAGAGTTCCGGTATAGGTGAGTCCCGTACAAGTGAGTCCCGGTTTAGTCTTTTATACCGGGAGTTGAGGATACCGGGAGATGGTTAAAGAGATCAGTTAACAGATCTTGGGTAACAGATCTTGGATATGAGCTTAAGAATATAATAGTTAAGGTACCCAGAGGCTTTGTATTATCTGTACTTTCTGGAAATTAGTAGTTTTCGTTAATCGTGGAAATGTGCGATTTAGGAATTGAAATATAGCTTATGTTACTTGAACCTACGTACATTTTAAGTAGTAGTATGTTAGGCTTATAGACTGCGCTAGTTTAATGCTAGGCAGGAATGTGTTAAGTGTAATGGATCCATAGGCACTAGTGTTTGATAATCACTATTTCCTTCTCTAAGAAATAGGCATGTGTATATTGTTATTTCTTAGATGTGTACAGAAATGGGCATGTGTATATTGCGGTTTCTGGAATAGATGTGTACAGAAATGGGCATGTGTATATTGCGGTTTCTGGAATAGATATGTACAGAAATGGGCATGTGTATATTGTGGTTTCTGGAATAGATGTGTACGGAACTGGGCATGTGCATATTGCGATTTCCGGAATAGAAACATTACTCTAGAAACAGTACAGATTCGTAGGGTAGCTTTGAGACATGATATGATGACGGAATGTGTGTCAGACATATTCATGGAATTGGGTAAATGTCTCTCATGTTGGAAACGTTTTTAGGCAAGGAATGGATGATAAAAAACGGAAGATGAACATTTTTCCTATAACAAGTCGCGGTATTAATATATAAAACTAAGGTTAATAATCAAATTAATAATCTGATCAATTGGTCTTCTTAAGTTATCTTTTTCTTTTATTAATTGATTAAATTAATAATCAGTAGTAACATGATGAAACGACCACGGGTTTGATAATATTTAAAGCCGATAATTAAGTTAGGATTTCATAAATAATTTATAATAAAAGTTAATTAATACTACGTAATTAATTATTGTTAATACAGATTATTAATTAGTGGAAGTAGTAATTATTGGTATCAAATGTATCTTATATTTTTTGACCATGTGAATTAGTTGAATTGAAGTAGTCAAATATAATTCATACACAGGGCGTTAATATGATTTTACATGATTTTTTTTTCCACTTTTGACTTGGATTTAGGATATTCATTATTATATATTTATTTCACAATGTAAACATTTTAATTTTTACATGTTGAAAAAAGATACAACTCATATAAAATGCATTTGATGGTGAAAATCGTATATCACTGAAAAGCATTATAAACAGTTAGCTTATTATATAGTAAGATTACAAAGTACCTCAAAAGATAATATTTCAAAATCGGTTTTATGAATTACATTAACAAAGTTAACATATTTTTATGTTATTCGCATATTCCAATAACCCAATTTGTGATGGCCTTTTTGGATCTTCATTTTATTTGTACACGAATTTTAGGTGTTATTTGGTTTGATGAGATCCAATGGCATCAGAAGAAACCGAATAGTCATATATAAGCATTTAATTTGAAGGTTTTGTTTTAATATAATAAAATAATATTTTTCTCGCATGGTAAATTGATAATCATAAATTAGGAGTACTTCAAAATATTTCTAGAATGACAACAATTTCATAAATTCTTCTTAACAGACAAAAACAACATTATTTTCTGTTTAACATGTACAATAAAACAATTTGTGATGACCTCTATTGGATCTTCATGTGTTTGATCTTCGATCTTCATTTAATTCATACGATTTTAGATCAGCGAATCATCCTCCCGCGCTCCAAAATACCTGTTCCCACAAAGTTCAGGATATCAAGGAAAAAATATGAGGATCATTTAAGAGCTGAAAGACTACTCACCGAAAAGAAGGAAACTGAAGAAAAAGATAAGGCTCTCGCCATCCAGCTTGTCCAACTGTGATCCCAGAACAAGTAATCAATTCATATTAACAACAAAGGAAGTCATCTCTATATTCATTAAAGATCAAAGTAGCACACAGTGATGATTGGAATGGAAGAACACTATGTGTGGCTACTAGGTGTAATGGATGACCTCTTAACCTAAAAGAGGAAATAAACAAACATTATATACTTAGGGTATAGAATACCCTAATGACACAAAAGGTCCTTCTACATGGTACAATTACATTTTCAGCACTAACATTCTCCCCCTTTATACCAATGTAGAGAAAAGATTTAGACGTCTACTGGTTTCACAATACTTTTACGGAGTCCGAAGACGTTCTCAAATCGGCAAAGTTCCATGCGGTAGTCTTTTCGGTAGGATATGGCTTTCAGCACTTGGTTGATCAAATCCTTTTCTTTGTCTTTAAGTTTTACTTCTCCATTGGCATCCAGACGAAGCCTGCTTTCCAGATGAACCGAGATGATCTTCAAAGTACCCTCACAGAACTTGTTCATTTCAATGACTCGCAAAAATTTCTTCTTTGAGTCAGTATCGATGTAAACAACTCCAAGTTCTGGCTTGCTCAATACAGTGTAAGCTGGGATACCTTGAATATCTGATAAGCGTCTGTTCGGTCTTTTTAGGTTCACATTCGCTTGAAAGGATTCCAAGCCCATCTGAAAATCAGTAAGGTAAGAGAACTTGAGAATATTCTTCATAAAGTTTTTCACACTTCTGAAGGCAACTCTGTATTGTATTCTGTTCTCAGGATTCTTCAGCTCTGGAAGTTCAATAAGAAGGTTGAGAAGACTCAGAAGATCGTTCAACCGCAGACTCTTGAAATCAGCTTCAGAAAATATGCTTTCAGACCCATCTGATCTCAAGACGGTGAACTCTGGATAGAAGACGTCAAACAACTTCTTAGATTCAACTTTGAGTATCTTCATGATCATGTTGTCTGACTTGACTGCTTCTGATCCACTGTCTTTGTTCTTCATAACATATAGGAATTCGACCTTCTTCAGTGATGGCCAATCTTCAATACCGTATACCTTTTCCAAATTGACCCGCTGGACATCCCGCACGTAAAGTTCTTTCCTTAAAGTTTCTACAAAGGGAGTTTGGATAGAAACTCTCTCCCCAGTGGCTACATATTTAGGTTCAACATCAACGATAGCTTGGAAAAAACGAAGTTCAGCTTCAAGTACTCGATCTCTAATTTTACCATCCGGTATTATCGGCGCATGTGGAGCTAGAGTACCTAAGCTTGGACCTGCAGATTCGACGTTTGATGGAGCATTTTCTTGCACGGCCAGAACATCTTCTTCAGACTCTATATCCATATTCTGAGCCCCAGTTTCTGTCTCATGTTCAAGTTCATCTAAGGCAGCAACCTTTTCTTCTTTGATTTGGAAATTTAGGAGATCAGGTTCTGCATCTGAGTCAATCTCTACGATTTCAGTTCTATTGTCAACAGCCGCAGGCTTTTCAACCCCAGCTATGACATCACCTAGAACTACTGTTTCTTCCACTATCTCCATTACAGTATCCGTTCCACCTGTTCCCTGTTCACCAGCTGGCTGATTTGAGCCATGAACAATTACAGCAGCTGTCCCACTTGGTTCACCAACTGCTGTAGATCTCTTCTCCCCCTCATGTTGATCAGGCGGATCCTGATCATCATGTCGTCTCTTCTGTGAGGTTTCAGCTTGAACGCCACACCTTTCTTCAACAACCGAAACCCGAGTGACAAGACCCTGATATCCATTCAGTAGGGCGTTGGTCATATCTGAGATAGCATTAGTTAGCTTCTCATACTGAGTATTTAGTGCAGCTAACCCATCTGAGGATGTTGGAGTTGGAGGTTGGGGTTGAGGTTGTGATTGTTGGCGCAGTAGAGAAACAAGATCTACTTCTTCGACAGTGTTGGAGTCGCCTTGGGCTAAAAGTCGGGCTAACAGCTCTGATTTGAGCTGGTCGGTTGGGATTTGGTGTAATGGAACTGGTAGAGATTGTGGGTCAGGTTGTGTTTCGGTAGACTCTGCAATGCCTTTTCCTTTTACTGCTCGGGATACATCTTGAGACAACTTCTTCATTTCTTCTTTCATTTCGGCAACGTGAGTTTTGTAAGAGTTGCTCAAGGACTTGATGGCAATCTGCAAAAGAGGCACTGTAACAAGGTTATCCGGTCCAATAGAGGACCGTACACGTTCAGCATCCGAGGGACTAGCACCCAGACCACTTAGGTTACTGGTTGAAGTAGCGGTTGTAGCAACCGTACTGCCTGTGTTCAAAGCTGGCATGGTGTTAGCAATGACAGGTCTTCCGCCCGGTCCTCGTGAAGCACCAACGAATGGCGATGACACTCTGGGCATTCCGGTTGGGGCACGAAAGCCACTAACTTGGTGTTGCACAAACATACGTGGCCTAAGAAAAGATGTGAAATCAAAGGGATCTAGACTCTGTGTGCTTTGAAAGAACGGCGGTGGCCGGGGCGGGAGCCTACCTGTTTCAATACCAGCTGACACCGAGTGTGTCGCCGATAGAGTTTGTGCTAAATCCCCTGTGCTAAATGAAACACCGGCCTGTTGAGAGACCGATGAGTGGATGAGTGGGGCTGTGCTTTGCATGGCTGGGCGGACCACGACTTGTTCAATACGCAACGGCGACGAACGCACGTCGGTAGTAGATGTGGCTACCCGGTTAGTAACGGTTTGGGGAGAGTCGGTAGTTAAAACTTTGTCCGACTCTATCACAGCTTCACTCATTTCTTTTCTCCCTCTTTCCTCACCACTACCTATCTCTTCCACTACTACTTCTTCTTCTACTTCTTCGATTATGGTTGACGTACCTGCAGCAACAGTAGCAGTTTCCGAACTCGCAACACGTGGCCTTTTGCCCATATGTCTCGGAATCAAGTTCGCTGACGGGTCATGATCTGAGTCGTCGTCACCATCATCATCATCATCATCATCATGTGAAGGAATGAAAGGTTCCATTTGGTCGTCTGGATTGGCTGTATCATCATCGGGAGATGATGCAGCAGCATAAGCTTCATCCCAAGTCACATCATCGTCAAATACGTTCACTGGAGGAATCTGAGGTGGTGGTTGAGCTGGTCGTGAAGAGGATGCTTGGCCAACAGTCCGTACTCTTCTCCCGACACTCTTTCTTTTAGTTCTCCTCACCCCTCGTTGTTCAGGAACACCCCCTTGTTCCTGAACCCCCTCAACTCTTAGACCCTCACCGCCTAAAGGAATTGCATCGTGGGTAGGTCCCTCTGGCTCTGGCTGGACCGGCAATGCATTATCTATTCTATACTGCCTAACTACCCTGGACTGTTGGTAAGCATAAGCAAGTAAGTCTTCTCTTAGAACGGCGATATGAGCAAAGTTCATCGCCTTGGGCATTCGTAGAACGTGCATGTACTGGCTCAGCCCTCGGGGATGTTGCTCTCAGTGTGGGATCTCGGCGTTGTCTGTCATAGCTTGATGTATCAAGATCTGGAAGAACCGCTGAAAGGGGACGAAGTTACGTCTCATCTTCGATCTTAGCTGATCGGCAGCAAGTTCTATCATCTCATTCCAGATCAAGACAGCATAGTCGATGTTGTGGTTAAAGACAAATGCGTGGAACATTCGTAGAGTTGCTAGGTTGGTCTTATCTAACCCGGTATGCTTTGACGTCATACATCTGTTGAAGATAGAGCATATCGAATAGTAGAGTGGCGGTAGGAAGATGCGTCTGAACGTTGAAGATCCAGTCAGTGGTAGATTGGGTGGAGGTTGATAACCCAGACTTTGAATGTCCGCACGAAGCTGAGATTCAGGAATCGGATCCTGAATGTTTTCACTAGGTAGGTTTAGAGATCGTCTAAGTGCTCGGAGAGTGAATCGAACATCAAAGTGGTCAACCTTGGCTGTGAACTTAGGTACTCGATCTGTTGGTCTGTATGTTAAGGTACTCCAGAATTGTTTGAGGTAGATTGCAGGCACGAGCTCGACCTTTGTCAATGCAGTCATTACCGGATGATGACTGATAATTTCAGTGATGATTGGATGCTCGAAGCGAACTGCAAGATCTAGACGATGATTGTTGTCTAGAAATTGCACAGGTGGGCTCGTCGATGGATAAATCTCCTCGTCAAGGTCATGTGCGTTTACTGAAGGAAGTGACGAACGATGCGAGCGGATAATGGTATTATCATCCGAAGCATTTTCATCTTGATCAGCCATCTGGAATAGTACACAGTTAAGAATCGGACCAAAATCGAGTTTGTCTAAAAAAAAAATTTAAAAAATTTCCTAAGTGTTGGCCAAGTCGCAATCAACTAAAAATGGAAGGTCACTGACCACTGCGACATCGCAATGGGAAGAGATTTGGGCATGGTGAAGTCGCAATGCAAGATTGCGATTCAGTCCCCAAGTCGCAATGAAGGACTACGACTTGGTTGAATATGTGACCACTGCGACTCGGATGAATGTTGAAGAACATGGTGACTGCGACTTCGATGAACACAGAAAAACCCTAAGTGTTCAAAGCCCTAAAAACTTGTTTTTCGCACTAAAAGTGTTAAAACCACTACCACTAGACTCGAAAAATGTTCGTGAACAAACCCTAGCCATCTAGATTCACTAACTAACAACAACAGATATCGTTTTAGCAGATTTAAGCAATATGACCCTAAAACCCTAAAAGTAACAATAGCATACTGATTTATGGATGAAAAATCATGGGAATCGAGATTCATTACCTCGATGATGATGTGAAGATAATGCATGAACCAGAAACACGATAAAAGCACTTGAATCGAAAAGCAGTAGAGAGAGACTTGAGAGGGTTTTGGAGGGTTTTGAAATTTTGAAAAGGTCAAAGTCTCAATCATATACGAATATTTTCAAAAAGGTGACACGTGGCACAATCTGATTGGTCCAAGGTTTGACCAGCCACGTGTCATCAAGTCGCAATGAACAAATCACAACTTGACAACTTTGAAATCGCAATCGACCATTGCGATTTACATTGTTCACCTGACCAAGTCGCAATGCACTATTGCGATTCGGTACTGTTCATTCCCCCAAGTCGCAATAGGCTATTGCGACTTGGTACTGTTCATCTCTCCAAGTCGCAATAGGCGATTACGACTTGGTACTGTTCATATCCTCCAAGTCGCAATAGGCGATTGCGACTTGGTACTGTTCACATGGTCAAGTCGCAGTAGGTCATTGCGATTTGGCACTGTTCAAACCTCCAAGTCGCAATAGACCATTGCGATTTGGCACTGTTCAAACTTCCAAGTCTCAATGCACCATTGCGATTTGATACTTTTTAAGCTCATTGAGAAGTCGCAATAGAAGGCTGCGACATCTCACTGTCCACATGTGAAATCGCAAGCGATATTGATGTAAATTGGACATTTTTCAGAAAATACAAGAAAGATTTTATCACATTGGAAGATGTCCAACTTGCAATTGATTAAGCACTTAAGATTTTAAAAACACGGTTTTCACTCCCCCTTAAATGATGCAAAGATTTTGCAAAGAGATTTTCATCATTTAAAAGCAAGTGGTTTAAAAACAGATCAGAAAACTTACCTTGAGATCTTCAAATAAGTAGCACATAAATCAACACTTACAAGCTCAGTTAGATATACACGCTCCCCCTATTGTGGTGCATACTCTTTAAATTTGTACTCCCCCTGAGACTATGAACACACCTTATGCAGGCATAGATATCATAACAAGAAATAAAAGGCAACAGAGATAATAAACAATGAAAAACAACAAAGACATGAAAATAAATATTTTAGATTGAGAACAGAATGATATGAAAATTTGTATGTATCAATCTTGATTGAGAAAACTATATTGAGTTACACATATTTCCATTCATTATATAATCAATATATAATATTAAACTTTCATGTTCAACATGCCGAGCTTGGATACTAAGAAGTTAAAACGTTTTTCATCCAAGGCTTTGGTGAAAAGATCGGCAAGTTGAAACTCAGTTGTGACAAAGTATAGCTCAATCGTACCTTTTTCAACGTGATCTTTGATGAAATGATACCTTATGTCGATGTGTTTGGTCTTTGTATGTTGGACCGGATTAGCTGATATTGCAATTGCACTCTTGCTATCGCAGTAAATGGGGATCTTCTCATACTTGAAGTCATAGTCAGATAGTTGAGTCTTCATCCACAAAACCTGTGAACAACAACTGGCAGCGGCCACATATTCTGCTTCCGCAGTTGAAGTTGAAACACAATTCTGTTTCCTCGAGGACCAACTTACTAGTTTATCACCCAAAAACTGGACATGACCAGATGTGCTCTTCCGGTCTAGCATACTACCACCATGATCGGCATCAGAATATGCAGTGAGTTCAAATCCTGTTCCTTTCGGGTACTACAGACCAAGGTACGGTGTCCCCTTCAAGTATCGAAAGATTCTTTTAACAGCACTCCGATGAGATACCTTTGGTTGTGCCTGAAATCTTACACAGAGACATGTTGCAAACATTATATCTGGACGACTTGCCGTCAGGTACATTAAAGAGCCTATCATCCCGCGGTAATCCTTAACATCTACATCCTCACCTTCTGGATCCGGACCTATTTTAGATCCAGGAGCCATAGGTGTTCCAATAGAGGTACAATTTTCCATCTTAAATTTCTTCAAGATGTCAAACACATACTTCGACTGGTTAATGAAGATGCCTGAGGAAAATTGCTTGACTTGTAATCCAAGAAAGAAATTAATCTCTCCCATCATACTCATCTGGAATATGGTCTTCATTATACCCGAGAACCAAGTACACAATCCAGGGTCAGTTGAACCAAATATAATATCATCAACGTAAATTTGTACTAAAAGGATCTCACCGTTTTTATGCAGAGTGAAGAGAGTTGTGTCGATTTTACCTTTTCGAAAGCCAGCACCAAGTAGGTAGGTAGATAAGATTTCATACCAGGCGCGAGGGGCTTGCTTTAGACCGTAGAGAGCTTTGTCAAGAATGTAGACGTGATCTGGTTTATCTTTGTCCACAAAACCCTCTGGTTGAGAAACATATACTTCTTCTTTCAAGATACCGTTCAAGAAAGCAGTCTTCACGTCCATTTGATAGATAGTGAAGTTTCTGAAAGCGGCAAATGCAAGAAACATCCGAATTTCCTCTAAGCGAGCCACCGGTGCATACGTCTCATCATAGTCAATTCCCTCTTGTTGCCTATACCCTTTGGCTACAAGGCGTGCTTTATTTCTCACAACAATCCCATCTTTATCTTTCTTATTCTTGAGGACCCACTTTGTACCAATCACTGTTTTACCTTTGGGTCTAGGAACTAATCGCCACACATTCAATGCTTCAAACGAATTCAGCTCATCTTGCATGGCAATGATCCAATCCGGATCTTCCAAGGCTTGTCGAACTGTTGAAGGTTCAACTTGACTTAGAAAAAGCGCGTAAAGGACTTCATTAGCCGTTGCAGATCTAGTCTTTACAGGTTCAGAGACATCACCAATGACTTGCTCAATTGGGTGACTCTTAGTCCATCTTGAAGCATGAGGATGAACAATTATAGCACCATAGTTGGGATCCACTAAGGTAGGATCTCTATCAAAATTCAGCTCTATTGTCAAGGTAGGTTCCGGAAGTGATACGGGTTCATTGACAGAAATGTCAACAGGAACTGCCTCCGGTTCTGCTTCAGAAGATGACTCACGTTGAGTTGCAGAATCCTCACCATTGTCATTAGAAGTTGTACCTGACGAAGAAGCACCATTCGTGGATACATGTTGTGTTGTTTGTGGAGATTCCCTATGCATATTACTTGAAATTGTAGCAGGAGTTGTTGCACCAGTCGAAGGAGTAGTCAGTTCCGATGAAGGCCCTGACAAAGTAGCATTAGCTGGTGGTGTGACAACATTGCTCCTGTCAGTCATAGATGAATTAGGTTTATCACTTCTGAAAAAATCATCATAAAAGTATTCAAACAATAAATCAAGATCATCAGGTTTAGAGTTAGAAGCGGATGCTTGATCCTTGTTCGAAGATCTAGTCACCATAGGACGAATCTGTCCAGATGCTAATACACCTGATATAGCGGGTTCTGTACTGTTTTGCACAGAAACCATCGTCTCAGTTTCATCAAATCTGACATTTACGCTTTCTTTCACAGTTCTAGACGACTTGAAATAGACTCTATATGCTTTTGATGTGAGTGAGTATCCGATGAAAACGCCCTCAATACCCTTTGGACTGAGTTTGTTCAAGTTGTCCTTGTCGTTCAGCACAACACATCTGCAACCAAACACACGAAAGTAGTGTATCACAGGTTTTCTATTATTAATCAGTTCATATGGAGTTTTACCAAACCGGCGATGGATAACTGAACGGTTTTGTGTATAGCATGCCGTAGCAACAACTTCAGCCCACAAGAACAGAGGTAGATCAGCATAGGACAGCATCGTTCTGGCAGCTTCAACAAGTGTGCGATTTCGTCTCTCAACGACTCCGTTCTGCTGAGGAGTTCTAGCTGCAGAAAACTGATGAGAAATTCCTAATGATTTAAAGAAATCATCAAGAGTCTTGTTCTTGAATTCTGTCCCGTTATCTGACCTAACAGTCTGAACTGATTGTTGACGGTTCACTTGAAGTTGCTTGATTAACGAGATTATCAAGTCAGGTGTTTCGTCTTTTGATCGAAGAAACTTGACCCAAGTATATCTCGAATAATCATCGACAATTACTAACACGTATCGTTTGGCACTGACGCTCTGAGTCTTCATTGGACCACAAAGATCCATATGAAGGATTTCTAACGGTTTTTGTGTGCTGGGTTCGGGTTTTGGTGGATGAGGGGCTCGCTTTATCTTCCCCTTCTCACAAGCAATACAGAAGTTGTCTTTCTCAAACTGCAGAACCGGTAGACCTATGACTAAATCACCCAACGTTAGCTTTTGAATGTAACGAAAGTTGAGATGAGATAGTCGTCTATGCCATAACCAACTCTTTTCCATAGATGCCTTAGACAACAGACACACGTCATTCTTCGGCTTAACTTTTGATAGGTCAATAGTGTAAAGATTTGACTTTCGCGAACCGACTAGAAGTTCATTTCCTCCATTGGTTAGAATTGCGCACCGAGTCTTCTTGAAATGGACTTCTAGGTTTTATCACAAAACTGACCTATACTAAATAAGTTATGCCCTAAGCCTTCAACATAATTACCTTTGGTTATTCTGACTTTGTCGGTCACAATATCTCCATAACCTCTGATTGGAGCATAATGATCATTTCCAAATTTAACTTTCCCTCCATCGTGTTCCACAAAGTTGGTCAACAGCTCCTTTCTACCTGTCATGTGTTTAGAGCAACCACTATCCAAATACCACACATGACAAAGCTGCAAAATGGAGTTTAAACAGTTTTAGGTACCCACTGCCAATTGGGTCCTTTCGGGTTAGGAGAATTAACCTTCTTCTTTGAATTGTAGTGATTATAATATCTATTTGAATAAAAACGATTTGAACCAGAGAAATTATAACCAAACCATGAAGAATAATCAGACTTGCAGATAAAATCATCTACACCACATGAAGAGCAACAAATTTGATCATGTGCTAAATTAATCAGTTGTTGCATAGAAGAAATCTTGTACGGAATTACAAGTTTTTGTTTGTTTGAAGCAACACGATCACTAACATTAGAAACAAAAGTGTTTTTCTTGGAATTAAAAGCGACAGTAGATGATTTTCTCTGGGCCACATCATGTGTGAACTCCTTTATTCTCCACTCTACCCGCGAGTTGTTTCTTAAATTACGATCTGAAATGGAATCAAAGTAAGAATCGTAAGCGTAGGAAGTTTGAACTTTAGAAGATTTAGATTTACGCTTATTTTTCTTTTTCTTTTTCTTTTTCTCAACGGTCTTAGAAGATTCCCCTTCGAAGAATTTCTCCTTGGGTTCCTCTTCCTTGACCAAAAACTCAGAATGATCCGGAAGTTTAGCACTAAAGTCAAAATTAACATCCTTTTGTTGAACTTGCTTATCTTTCCTTTCACAAGGAGTGGCAATAACATGATCAACTTTAATATCATTGGAGGAGGAGTGATGAGAGAAGTCACAAGATTTTTCATTAACAGGTTCTTCCTCTAACTCAATGGGACCAAAATCATCCAAATCAACCGCCATCATGCTTCTATTAAGAGAATCGCCTATGAAAGCTTTGCATGAGGAAGCATCTGAATCAGAGGAAGCTTTGCTAGCAAACTCTGTCGTAGCTTCGGTGGATAGATCTGTCAATTTTCCCATGAGTCTTGAGATCTCATTTTGAAAGTATTCTTTATTGGACTCAAGATCATTTCTTTCTTTGATCAAAATGTTTTCTAAATCAACTATTTTCTTTGAAAGCAAAACATTTTCAGTTTCAAAAGACATTCTTTCAAATTTAAATCTCTCTCTTTCTTTCTCAATATTATCTTTTTCAAGAAATAACTTTTTTCTGAAAATCCGAAACTTGACGTGAGAGATTCAAACATCTAAGTTCCAGAGATTTCTTTTCTTCTGAGGTTTTTAAAGACGAGATAGAAACAACCTTCTCAGATTTTTCATTCAAGTTATCTAACAAAGCGGTTAGCATTACTTCCTTTTCAATATCAAATGCAAGTTGATCATCATTTCTGACATCATCAATCTTGCTTTTAATATTCAATTCAAGATCAACCAGCTTTTGTTCAAGTACCAAGGGAGGATAATAGATTTTGCCTTCAGAGACTGGTTTTGATACAGTTCCCTTCGGTGACTGAACAACATAGCTATCGAAATAGTCATTAGGCAGAATTTTCTTGTCTTGCAATGCCTTCCTATTCGCTTGATCATAAATATAAGGAAGTTGCATAGTCACAGTTGTTTTTCTTTTAACTTCTTCTTCAGCTCCATGTTCCTCCTCATTGATCCATTTAATTTTGAATTTAGGATCCTTTAAAAACTTGAGCCATTGAAACTTATAAATACACGGTGCCTTTTTCAACGCATTCTCCAAATAGTGAGGATTGTCATATCCCACACCCCATTTAGAGTTGTAATATCTGAAATTCTTAGGCGTGTTAAGAAAAATGGTTTGTTCGGATTGGCCAAGTTTATAAAGTTTAGCTTCCAGATCACTAGCTTTTTCAGACAATTCATTGTTTATATCTTTATAAGAACGCAACATTTGTTCCAGCTCATTCCTCCTATTCTCAGCAATTTTCACACTTTCTCCCATTTCGTCCATTTTTCTTCGAAAGTAGGTTCGAGATTTTTCGATCTCAATCCTTTCAACTTTTAAATCATCATTTAACTGTTTATGGTCAATGATAACTTGCTTTTGAAGCGCAATAGTTTTATGTGCCTTTTTCAGTTTCTCGCTTTGTTCATCAAGTTTTAATTGAAAGACTTGGAACTGATTACCATAATGATTAATAGTGCAGAGATCTACCTCATTTGTCTCAGGCGCCGCATCAGCCTCTGAATCCTCATCATCTCTGCTCATCAAGCACATCCTAGCAAAAGCAGTCGTGTCTTCCTCCTCTTCATCATCTGTCTGGTCCAACCAAAACTCTTCCTCCACTGGAAGCTCAATCCCCGACTCTTTCTGTTCATCTAACAAAGCCTTCTGCTTGTAGTAGTCGGCATTCTTCACCTTTGGTTTCCAGCAGTCTTTGGAGAAATGACCGGTTTTCCCACAGTTGTAACACTTTTGATCATTATCTCTTTTCTCAACAAACTTCTTCATCTCCAGCCTTTTACCATCTTCCTTGTGATCATCAAACTTCTTTGACTCAATCCGATTCTTATGTTCATAGTTTTTCGAACCAGATGAGTAACGTTGGTTGTTTGATCCGGGAGTTTTTACAAATCTGCGCTGAAAGGCCTTGGAAAGAAGTATCATAGCCTGCCTTAAGCTTTCAGCTTCATCTAAGTCAGCTTGGTCTAATTCAAATTCTTCTCTCTGAACACTTTTTCCCTTTGCTTGTCTTGACAACAATGCTAACGGCTCATCTTCAATCTCATCTTCTACTGCCTTCTTCTCAGACCCCACCAACTTCTTTTCCTTCTTAACATTCTTCATCAGCTTCTTCCTTTTCAGCTCAGCATCATCTTCATCTTGCTTTAAGGTTTCAAACATTTGTTGTAACGGAAGAGAATCCAGTTGGGAATTCTGTTTCATTCTATGAGCATACTTCTTCCACTCGGGCTGAAGCACGTTCAAGAATTTCACATTAGTCTCCATGATGGATTTTGATACTTTATAACTGTTGAGATCATTGAGGATAGTTGTGAAACGATCATAAGCTTTATCTAAGCTCTCACCCTCCTTCTGCTTGAAATTCTCATACGTATTGAATACATTTGATATTCTCAGCTGGTTTTCCACTTCTGACCCTTTATATAGCTTGATAAGTTCATCAAACATACCTTTACCTATTTCACTTAAACTATCAACCTTCCGATATATGTCGTTGGTTAAGGCTTGCATAACTAAAGATCTAGCTGCTTTATCGGCTTTGTATCTCAACAAATTGTCACATGTGTAGTCCTTTGGATGAATAACTACCATGTTACCTTCTGGATCTTCTTCACGAACCTCTCCTAGAACCCCATTTATCAAGGATTCATGGATAAAAGTTCCATTTTCTTGTCTTTCAACGTAGTCAAGGAATCTGTCTTTCCAAATCTTAAAGTCTTTCGGGAAAAGAACGGGTGGTTTGTCCTTTGAACCAATAGTTAACATATCTCTGGCAGTCATTTTGAATTACTTGTTGTTGATCGTTAAAAATCTGATTAATCTGATTAGGAGTAACTTTTATATTTTCAAGTTTAAGTCTCAACGCACTTAAAGTCGCAATGGGTTTGAAGTCGCAATGCAATGAAGTCGCAATGCTTGAAGTCGCAACAGCTGGAATCGCAACAGATGAAGTCGCAATAATTGGAATCGCAACACTTGGAGTCGCAATGAAGTGGAATCGCAACACCTGGAGTCGCAATAAAGGATTGCGATTTGGGAATGAAGTCGCAATAGGTCACTGCGACTTGGTACTGTTCACGGGTTAATGGACTGCGATTCGGGAATGAAGTCGCAATAGGTAACTGCGACTTTGTACTGTTCACTCAAAGTTCACTGCGATTTCGATGAATAATCGATGATTGCGATTTCGATGAAGATCAAGGTTGCGATTTCGATGAATACCAAGGTTGCGATTTCGATGAATATCCAAAAAATCGGGAGTTGATTCTTCAATAATGATCCAAATGATCTGAAAATTGGTAGGTAAGGTCGAAATACGATTCTGGGCAGGTTTACAACTTCAAGTTTTGTCCAAAAACCACTAGAACAGTGATTTTCGATCCAAAACAGAGTGCAGAAATATAAAGTGCGAAAATGAGGAAAACAATCCAATCTGAGCTTCGATCCTTGCGTTTTTGCGGAATAAAACACACAGGACTATCCTAGAAACAACCCTTGATCAATTCAAATCCATTAGAAGAACTCTAATGGCTAAAATCAATCAAAAATTGAAGAAAAATGAAGAACTCTCAAAAATGGAAATATTTCTCTCAATCCTAACCAAATCACAGATTTACAAGCTCTGATACCAATTGTGATCCCAGAACAAGTAATCAATTCATATTAACAACAAAGGAAGCCATCTCTATATTCATTAAAGATCAAAGTAGCACACAATGATGATTGGAATGGAAGAACACTATGTGTGGCTACTAGGTGTAATGGATGACCTCTTAACCTAAAAGAGGAAATAAACAAACATTATATACTTAGGGTATAGAATACCCTAATGACACAAAAGGTCCTTCTACATGGTACAATTACATTTTCAGCACTAACACCAACAATCGGTGAAAGACCCCTCGCTGAAAAGAGCTCCCATCGATGTCCAACGTCAGCTATTGGATGATGCCCAAAGGATCGTTGAATAAAAGACCAAGGTATCTGACTCGACTTTGGAATGGTGCAATGAAATGTTGACCTATCGATCTCGACCATCCAAAATCATCAAGGTGCTCATCAGAGGGAAACTGTTCGCAAATACTCCTGTTGTTGAAGTTGACGTATTCAGAGAAGACAAAACCAAGCAAACCTTCTATGCTGCAAATTTAAAGAAGTTTGGTCTCTCTGAATGGTTGGAAGTGAAATTAGCCATTCAGCGATCTCGCTCAAAGTTCAAGAGCCATGTCGAGAAAATTCTAAATTATCAGATCGACTTGGTTTCTTCTACTGTGGATATTCCTCCTTCCACTCTTCTTCCACCTCAACAAAGAAGGGCCTCTATAAAGAAAAAGTCGAAACCTTCCAGCTTAGGTCCTCCTATACGGAATGAAACACGTATAGGTTTCTCACGCGAAGAAGTACTCGGTCGTGACCCTGACCTCTCAGTACTTGACACCTCCATGCCTCCTGGTGAAACCTTCATACCTGGAAAAGTCTTAAGTGAACCCTATGGCATCTTCTTTTTAGACTTCTATGGAAGACAACACTTTCAACGCATCTCTGAGCTTCCAATCACTCCCATCGAACAGCTCAGAGATCTCATCTACTAGTGTGAAGTCAGACACGACATTAAGGCACGCCACCTCAAGCCTCTGATCTTTGAAGAAGCAAAGAACAAACGAGAACAAGGTGTAACGGTCCCTGACTGGATGATTCCCACATCAAAGACCCTCGATGAACTTCTCATCAAGGAAGAACCTTATGATGGATAGGATTGCCTTGTAATTCTTCTATCCTTATCTATCAACATCTTTTGTACTTGTAATTTTTCCACTTCCCTTTGTAATCTTTACGAAGTTTAAAGAAAAATTTCAGCGAATGTACTTTACTCCATCAGTACTGAAAAGATCCCAGAAAACAGTAAAAGGGACAAATATTTTATGAGTTCTTTTTATCCTTATGTTTTCATACTTACCAATTTTCTCTGTTGCTATGTCATAATCAAATAGGGGGAGATTGTTGATCCAAACCCTCAGTGATTTGATAATGATCCTCTATTAAATACTTAGTGAAAATTGTAAGTAAACAATATGTATTAGAGTTTCACTATCGCTGATAAGTACTAAGACTGTTTTAGTACCGCTGATAGGAACTCTCGCTCTTTAAGTTAAATAGTCAGCGAACTCTGTTCATCGAGTAGCTCTAAGCCTGTTCAGTCTATGAGATGATCGCTGATAGTTTAGTTGTTTACTTATGATCCCTGAAGACAAGTTTCACGTCAACATATGTTCTACGCTGAAGTCGAAGATCAAGCCCAAGAACCAGTGACAAGTCTACTAATGAACTGATGCGGATATCAGCAAAGCAAGATTTGTCCACTCAACGTGAAGTATCAAGTAGAAGACTTCAGCAATCGCTGAACTTTATCATTCACTGATAAAGATTTGTTCAACGAAAACTGATCATGAAGTTCTCTCTGCATGTTACTATTGTCTTACCTCCCTTGCACGTCTCCGTACGAACTGTCAGAACAGACATATCTTTTGTCTGTAATCGTACAACAACTCTGATTCTACATTCTGCACCATGCGGCTACTAGGTTGTCTACAAAGGTACATGCAACCACTCAGCTGCTGCCACGTGTAAAGCAATACTGTCATGCATTAAACGCATGCACTATATAAGAAGAACCCTACTTCAGTTTTGAAGTGTGCTCGGACCATCTTCTTCTTTCTCTCTTATTGTTAAGTTATTATTCGTAATTTCTTTAACTCTTTCTAGTGCAAGAAACTTAGTGTTTCTCAGGACTTGTTTAAATTAGGTTTATCCTTAATCTTGTTCCGCAACAAGTTGCAAATTGTTTTAAGATTTATCAATAAACAATTTAGAAAAGTAAAATAGTGTGTTTGTATTCAACCCCCCCCCCCTTCTACAAACTTGTATAACCCTTCGGGACCAACACATTACACTGAGAGGACAGCTGGAGTGGGTGTAGTGGCAGTCGGCTGTGTTCCCTGACCTGTAGTTATGTTTTTAAGCATATTAGTCATAGAAGCAAGCTGAGTTGTCAATGCGGTGTAAGCATCCAAATCATGCATTCCAGTAGTCTTCTTTGTAGTTGGTGCCCTTGGATCAGCCCAATGCCCATTATTTGTGGAAATCTTTTCAAGAATATCATACCCGGTGTTATAGGTGTTGGAAGTAAAGGCCCCTCCTGATGTCGCATCGAGCATTTGTTTTGCATTGGAATCAAGTCCATTGTAAAACGTCTCAAGTTGAATACAGTAGGGAATGCCATGGTGAGGGCATTTCCTTAATAATTCCTTAAACTTTTCCCATGCATCGGGAATTGCTTCATCATCCATTTGTTTGAACATGCAAATTTTATTTCGGGACTTAGCATTCCGGGTAGGTGGAAAATATTTTCTTAAAAAATTTTCAGCCATGTCAACCCATGATGGTACAGAACCTGGTGCCAATGAATTAAACCATATTTTTGCCCGATCCCTTAAGGAAAAAGGAAATAATGTGAGTCTTAGAGCATCAGAAGATACTCCAGGAATCAGAAAAACATCGGTGATCTCTTTAAAAGATTTTAAATGTGAGTGTGGATCTTCCGATGGAAATCCGGCAAATTGACCATTGGCTTGCAACATGCGAAACATAATGGGTTTTGGTTCAAAATGCGTTGTATCCATATGAGGCTTTACAATTCCTGAATTTAATTGCTCAAAGTTAGGAATTGCATAGTCCATAATTCTCCCATTTTTCGAGTTTGCAAGATCAATGATATTTAATGGTTCATTTAAATCATTGTTACCATGAGATTCTTCCTCATCATCTTCGTTATCAATTATTTGCTCTTGAAAAACATGAACTTGTGGATTTCTAAAATCGGGCGGATTACCGAAAACTGGTGGTGGGATTCCAAAATTTGGTGGTCCTCTCGGGTTTCCTAAATCTGGTGGTCTAATGTTATTGTTCCATAGAGGTGGTGGTCGTTTTTCTACCACGGGTGGCCGTGGTGGTCTACGCTCAAATCCGGGTGGTGCATCCATATCGGGAGGATTCATCGAATTTGTAGTTCTTTGTAACCTCCGTCTATGATGCAAGGTTCTTTCTATGCCAGGATCTAACTCAAAAAGTTCCCCACGTTGGATTCGTGGCATACACCACACTTAGTGTAATTTGGACGGTGGTAGAAAAATTAAATCTTTTAAAATACTTTTATAAACTTTTAACGTGCCAATCCCCGGCAGCGGCGCCAAAAACTTGACAGTGCTTTGAATACACCGATAGACGTGTGATAATTAAACCTCAACGCAAGTATACATCAAGATCTAATGTCGTCTTTTCAAGTAATAAAGTGGTAAAATACCAGATATCGTTCCCACAGAGATTGGAGTAAAAGCGCAATAAAAGTCTAATAAAAGAGATGATTTCCAAGGATCAAGTCAAAGATAATATTTTTGTGTTTGGAGTTGGATTATCACAGATTATATAAAACATATAATAAAGAAAGCAAGGGTGTAAGATGTTGGGGTGAAGCTTAATTATAAATTCCAGCAAACCAATGTTGTGGCAATGCTACAACATTGATTCCTCAATACTTAAATTCACCATCTATTTGTTAGATGCCCTTCTGAATCTTCAACACTACATTATTGATCTAGCTTTCAACAACTCATTCCTAGTGATGTATCAGGACTATCAATAATAAAATGATGCCTTTCAAATATATGGATAAACAAATTACTTAATTTGTTAAAAATCACTCTTCCAAGTTGATCCCATATCTGTTAAGTTGACGTGTTCTGAGTGGTTCATTCCTGATACGCACTCTACACTTTTACCATCATGATGATGACCAACTTATCGGGCAAAATCAACCCAGAAAAGACAGAGATGACAAATTCCTTTGTCAGTAGCTCTTCCAAATCTTACTTCCTTTGTTATTCGGATTGACGTGCATATTAATGGCTCATTCCTGATGTCGTGGCACTTTAACACTTTCAAAGTGAACAAAACGTCACGGAGTAAACTTATCTTTATAAAACTTAACATGAAATGGTGAACATCATTATTGAGAAATAATGTCCACTATTCTTTATAATTAAAACTCCACCCTTTAATCTCACACCCAAGCTATAAAAATTAGCTACTCATACTTGAAATTAAATTGCAATAAATGTAAATTACTGAAATGAAAGACATAAAATAAATGACGTAAAAGTAAATGACAATAATGTAAAGAACAATAATTAAAAACAATGAAGAAGTGCAGCAATGTTGTTGGCAATGCTGCAACAACTCATGTATTTGAACTAAAGAAGAAGAACAAGATGAACAATATTCCTTGCATAACTTAAAGAAAGCAATTAAAGAGTTTTCAAATCAGTTTCTGAACTGATCGATGGCTATCCAAAACAACACAAACACACCCTATTTATACAAAAGAAGTATGGTCTCTAAGCCATACCATAACACAACTACCATACTATTTATGTACCATGAATGTAACTATTCATGGTACCAAATACTATTATAAGGAGATGTCTTGTGTACTAATGCCATTACAACATACAAAACTACTTTAGGATGAATCCAAAGCAATGAAATTCAGATTGCATGCTGCTGTTTTTCTCAAAAATCGCATTTCCAGCCTTTTTATTCCATCCCGTCGCCATCAGTCTTGGATGCTGCAGCATTGAAGTAGCATTACCTACAGTTTTCTTTATTTTTAGCCATTCTACTTAGTAAAACAAGTAAAATCCATCACTTAGTTCCATGATTAAAAAAGGTATAAATAATAGAATAAAATAACACAAAAGTTGGGATAAAACAAAATATTATATATAAAAATATAAGAAAAAGACACAATATGCATTAAATAAATAATGCATATCAACAATACACCTGCATCCAAAGACACGAAAATAGTGTATTACAAGTTTTCTATTATTAACCAATTCATAAGGAGTCTTGCCAAACCGGCGATGTATGATTGAACGGTTTTGTGTATAGCATGTCGTTGCAACAGCTTCAGTCCACAGAAACAGAGGTAGATCAGCATAAGACAACATCGTTCTGGCCGCTTCAACGAGTGTACGGTTCCGTCTTTCAACGACACCGTTCTGCTGAGGTGTTCTGGCCGCAGAATATTGATGAGTAATTCCTAATGACTTAAAGAAGTCATCAAGAGTTCTGTTTTTAAACTCTGTCCCGTTATATGATCTAACGGTCTGAACTGTTTGTTGACGATTCACTTGAAGCTGTTTGATTAACGAGACGATCAAATCAGGTGTTTCGTCTTTTGAGCGTAGAAACTTGACCCATGTGTATCTCGAGTAATCATCGACGACAACTAACACGTAACGTTTGGCACTAACACTCTGAGTCTTCATCGGACCACAGAGATCCATATGAAGGATTTCTAAAGCTTTGCTTGTGCTGGGTTCGGGTTTTGGTGGAGCTTAATTTGTAAGATTCAAATATACATATAACAAGATTTTTTTTAAACTTGATGTACACTAAATACCTTGAGAAAGTAAGAACGGTACATTCATATATGAATACATTGAAAAATCTATTTAATGATGCATATGTGAAACAACGATACAGATATATGGATTTATATATGAATGCATCTTCAAATGCATATATTTGGTGAGACTCACGTCCCCACTCCCCAATCTCACTTCTAGAAATTAATGCTTGAGTAGGCATGAGAGTTATCCCAAATAAAATCAGCACTAAACCATGGCAAAATAAAAAATAAACCATTGCAGAATTAGCACATATAAGTTTTTAACAAGATCAACGGTTCATAGCAATAGACCAATAGTAAATAAGTACTTGTGCAACAGAACAAGTTTGATCATTACCATAATCAACAAACAAAGACGTTGGAAGTATGATACACATGTGAATAACAAACAGAAAATAAAGAGAGAAGTTCAACACAAATTCTAAATGAAAATTCATCGTGATAATGCTTTATGATTGACGATCTATGGAGCGGAATTCTTCCACCTACCTCACATTTCAAAGATGTACAACATAAAAATTCAGGTTAAACACAGAAATATGGGGATGATGTGAAATATATGGGGATGCAAATTAAACCACATATATGTGTAACAAGAAAATAAAGTTGAAGAAGTTACCTTTGCGATTGATGAAAGGTAAATGAATTCTAGGGGATTGACTGCTTCAAAAGAAGACGTCACTCATCAACAAATGCCATTTTATCTTGATCCATGCTTGGTGGTTGTTCACGCGCTTCAAGTTTCCTTATTATCTTTGTGCTCCTACCAAGAAGTTTGGTTGCAGCCTTAACACTTGTCTCTCGTTTCTCTATCACACTTTCATGACATTTGGTTTCTATGGCTCGTGGTATATTAGTGAGGCAAGCAGACAATATCGATGAAACCATGCAAGATAATGACACAAATAACTCATTTTTGCTAATTGGTTGAATGTTGATGTTGTAGTTAAGCAAGAGTGTTCCAGCAATACGGTACATCGAATTAGCAACAATCAACTTATAAGGAAAGTTCTCCATCGATTCTCCATTCGTACTCCTTTTTATCTCTAAAACAATATCTTCAGCTTTATCGGCAAAACAATTTTAGAATCTATTGTGATGTTTTTCCTTCGAGGGTGTTCCCCAACCACTTGAAATTGCCTTCAACCTTATGCCATAAATTTGTTGTTGCCCTAGCTTTGAACATTTATATATCCACTTACACTATTGAGGGTTTCTTCCACGAGATGGATGTATGAAAGGCCATCACCAACACCTTTCAACAAGCTCTCAACCTTGTCCTTACGAATGTTTGGGAGAGCAACAACAATACATGTTAGTGTTACTACTGGTAAGCTCCAACTATTAACCGGTTCAGTAGTAACTAGATGTTGAACTTGATCGATGTCAAACATCTCTACTCCCTTGAAATCGGTAGATTTCCCGAGAAGCTCTAAAAGATCATTATGTTGTTCTTTCTCAACCTTTGGAATCAAGCGATTCATTGAGTTTGAAATGTCTTTCACTGTTATCTCTGCAAGCTCCATCTCATCTTGTACTTGCAAAAAATAATTGCTAAGGTCTTCTATATTATCACTACTTGAGCTTATGGGTGTAATAAACAACAACGCCTTCAATGATTGCCAACAATATGAACATCACACAACAAAGATTACGAGGACTATCCGGATGAGCCCTATCATTTTGCATGTTACAACAATTGCGTTCTGAAATCCGATGCAAAGGCATAGAATAAGTTTCTTCAAATTATGGAAGAGATCTCTTGATCTACGGGCACTTGATAGAAAAGTTAAACGACTTTCTTTCCACCCACACAACATTTGGGTCCAATACTTCTCTACTTTAAATACCACCAAATGGTTCCTAGTGAATAGTTTAAACCTCACGACCGTAAAAACATCTAAATATCGGGGCAATACTACCTACTACAACTCCAATGAACTGAGTTATGAAAATGGCAAGCATTGACCAGTTGTACTCTGATTGGTAATCCCTATACGTATGTGAGACATAGATTACCAGTACTATAAATGTGTATGAAAGTAGAGTAATTACACAAATTATGCCACAAGCTAAGCATTGGATAATGAATTACTAGCTATAACAAATTGAGGGCTACCACTTTCTGCCATAACCCAATATCTTTTCACATATTGTCTTAGTCTCTCTACCGTAGACATCATATGTAGATCATCTGAAGTTGTTTTTCTTATTTTCTTAGAGGTTGGAATTGTTATCGTAGAAGACATCAGTATGATTAGTAACATGAGCATCAAGACCATGTAGAAGATTGCTCATATTACGGAATTCTGGAGACCAAGATCGTATCCTAATCCTATGTAAACTTTATCAAGAATTTCATCTACTGAATTGCCTATAACACCTGTAGTAATCTCTATGCAAATATTTACAATTATGGCAACGATGAGAATGGACAAACCTATGATATTTGCAAGAAGTGTCTTGTTGTCCATAGAAGCCAAAGAAGGCATTATGTTAGCCATCATTATGCACATGAAGGCCATGCTTCCCAACTTGGTCGCTTGGTCTACAAATCCAGGCATCAGACTACTCAGATCGATGGGCAATTTCATGGCGACGGATATGATTGTGATAGAAGCAGCATTAAGAGAGAAATATTTACAAGGAAACCAAAAATTTTCTATTTCGGAAACCATGCAACAAATCAACCGCCATGGCAAGGATGCAGAATGCTGATGCTATTGCAACATAGATTCCAATCCACAACATAGGTCCACTATATATGTTGTATGCTACCGTAAGCTCTTTGGTTTTGGAACAAGAATAGTTGAGTCCCAACATGGCATTTGCAGAGATATTCAAAATACAATTTTCTGAAGGTTATACATTACGACAAGATAACTCGTCCACTTCCATGAAACAATAGTTCGAGTAATAACCATATATACCCTGGAACATGGAATTTCGTTGAGCCATGTAAGTTGAAGCTAATTGTTTACCAAGTTTTTTGGACGGAAACTTCAAATATATATGTGCAATATATTCAATGGTCTTGCGTGGAGAGTTAAAAGAGAACAAACAATTCTGTCCTAAGGAACATATTTGTATATTGATTTGAATATAAATGACAATGATCATTACTTGTAAATAGGGGTGCTCAAAAACCCGATCAACCCAACCCAACCCGACGTGAAATAACCCAAACCGAAGCAACCCGATGTCCATTCGAGTTGTAAAATCCTCAAACCGTATGTATTGGGTTGATAACATGTTACGAGAATTTGAACTCAACCCAACCCGATGAACCCGATATATATATATATATATAGTGTTAGGTTCATTTGAAAAGTCTAAATATTTTGAGAAACGGAGAAGTAAAAAAACACGGGAGTGTTCATATATGAATGTTCATATATAACAGTCATATATGAACGTTCATATATGACTGTTATATGAACGTTCATATATGAACGTTGGAGTGTTCATATATGAATGTTCATATATGACTGTTTATATATGAACGTTCATATATGACTGTTCATATATGAACGTTCATATATGAACACTCCCGTGTTTTTTTACTTCTCCGTTTCTCAAAATATTTAGACTTTTCAAATGAACATTTCCCTATATATATATATATATATATATATATATATATATATATATATATATTCAATCTCTTATCCATCTCTATATATATAACTCCTTCACACACACACATGTATGTATATATATATATAGTAAATGCTAACATATACATGCAAATTGGGAAAAACAGTTGATGGTGATATATTTAAGATTTAAGAAATATGCAAATTGGAGACGTCAAGCTATTTGATCATATTTGGTTTAGACATTTTTATATGTAGTATCTATATATTGTGTGAATTATCGGTTGTATTTTAAAGACATGTTTCCTTTATTTTTATGTTTCTAATTTTGATTTTACCTTGTTTAAACACAACCTGACCAACCCGATCAACCCGAACGGGTTGGATTGGGTTGGGTTGTACCTTTGTTTGGGTTGAGTTAGGTTGAAATTTTTTCAAACCGCCAACATTGGGTTGATGTATCAAAATGCCTTCAACCCGATCAACCCAACCCGTGAGCACCCCTACTTGTAAACTTTCTAAGGTTGAAAATAACGATTGGTCAAAAAAATTCATTACTAGTATTCAATATATTTGTTGGCAAAAAAATTCATTACTAGAAATTCATTACTAGAAGATGTTGGCAAAAATTCATTACTAGAAGATGTTGGCAAAAAAAGGAAAATTAATTATATTTGGTAAGTCACTTTCAAACTTAGGGTAGTTTAATTAATTTTCCTTTTTATAATCTAATTATTAATTATTTTTTAAAAGTATCATTTAATTGAAATATATTTAAGGTTAACAAATTTTAATGTTTTCACTGTTATTTAAATATATCAATTAATAAAGAAAGTAAACATTTTGCCAATAGCGTGTAGCTCAGTTGGTAATGAGTTGGGGCATCTTTGTACAAAAAACAGAATGTCTCGAGTTCGAACCCAAGACACCCTCATAGTCACAACCGTTGAGTAAGTCAGATATGCCCCCCACATTATGGATAGGCAGCCGATTGTGGGCCGGTTAGGATTGCCGGTATCGACATTTTGTACAAAAAAAGAAAGTAAACATCTAACGATTGCTTGTTCTCCCTATATGTGTAATTGGTGATTAATTTCTCACAATGAACATATATAACATAATTATTTTTACATACTCCAATAATTTAATTTGTAATGGCTTATTTTTGGATTTTGATGTCTTTGATACTTCAATTTTCATTTGAAAGTTTCGTTTCATTAGTTTCATTTTAAAATTAAGAGTAAATTACGTTTTTTGTCCCTGTGGTTTGCTAAAAATTATGGATTTCATTTTTGTGGTTTTGAAATTTTGGTTTTCATCCCTATGGTTTGTAATTCATTTCTATTTTAGTTCCTGAGACAATAATACTACTTTTAAGCATAAAGGACTAAAATAGAAATGAATTGAAAACCATATGAATGAAAATAGCAATAAAATTTAAAACATAAGGACAAAACAAGTGATAAATTATAAACTATAAGGATGAAATTCGCAATTTCAAAACTATAAAGACGAAAATAGAAATTTTCATCAAACCACATGGACTAAAAATGTAATTTACTCTAAAATTAAAGTAGATTTTTTGCATGTTGAGAATGTAACATGATCAAATACAAAAATAAAAATAAGGGGTGGTTCACTACAAGAAAAATGGTAATTAGTGACAAAAAAAAATTGGTCACTAACGGTAAAAAATTGGTCACTAAGGTCATTTAGTGACCAAAATTTCGGTCGTCACTTTTCGTCACTAAAGGTCCGTCACTAATTTACAATAGTGACCAAATACAAAAATGGTCACTAATTAATGACAAAATTAAAGTGGTCACTATGTTTGTGACGAATAAATTGGTCACTAAATTTCGTCACTAAATTAATAAAAGTCGTCACTAATTGTCAAGATAACGGCTCCGTCAATGTTCGTTAACTTTCATTAGTGACCAAAAAATGTGGTCACTAAATTATAAAAAATGAATAAAAAAATTGTCATAAATTTGTACCGTAATTGTTATTACAATATAACTAAAACCTGCTAATTTGTATCTAAAATCAATTTCATTTGCAAAAAGTATTCTTGATCCAAAAAAATATAATTCTTGATCCAAACAAACATGTCAAAGTTATATCAATTTATGGTCACTAAATCACTTAATGACTAATGAAAACAAAACATGATATTATTAGTCTTGTTTGATAAGTTTAATCTCATTGTACCAACATCACCCCATCTACCTGAAGCTGCATACATATTTGATAGCAAGATATACATTCCAGCATTATTAGGCTCCATTTGAAAAACCATCTCTGCAGCTTTTTCCCCTAATTCAGTATTGCCATAAATTCTGCTGGCACCAAGTAGGGCTCCCCATGTAGCAGCGTCTGGTTTACAGGGCATATTCGTCATCAGCTTCTGGGCATCATCTAGCCTCCCTGCTCGACCAAGGAGATCAATCATGCATGTATAGTGCTTAGAATTTGCGCTTATCACGATCCATCGTGTAAAAATACTCTGTGCCTATATCCACCAATCCACTATGACTACATGCAGACAGCACACCAACCCGTATACATTAAGTAGAACACATTAATTGTGTATATTGGATTTAGGGGTTATGAAATATGAATGTATCTTGCAGGTTTGTGTATACAGGTTTGGCCATTAGTGGCATCTAAAAAGTGGTGTGATTGAAAAAAAGGAAGAGATGATAGCAGACTCCACATGTTTGCTTATATATGATATATATATATATAGGACGATAATCAAATGAGAACCACAAATATGTTACAAACCCGTGAGAACCAATGTAAAAATTTTTGTTTACATGATTTTTTTTCATCAAAACCTATGATTTAAGACATTGTTACACATATGTTCATGTTCACCTTATGATAAGTTTACATGTGAAAAACGAATTTTGTTTCACCTAGTGAAATGAAAAATACTCGTAAAAAGTATTCACATGGTGAAACAAATCCATGTGAAACTATCATATTATGAAACACATATATTTGAAGTAAAATATAATAAATCCTACCATTTGATGAAAAATTTTCATGTAAAAACATTTTTATCGGTTCTCACGGTTTATAACATATTTATGGTTCTCACATGATTTAACCCCTATATATATATATATATATATATTCATTCATATGCAACCAAAAACCATAACACAACAAATACAAGTAGTGATTTTGTCGGTAGTCATACATACATACATGAAATTAACCCATGACTTTCGGTAGCCATCCCTCAATCACATCTTCTGTCAGTGGCATCGTTTTGGTGAATGAGTCCAACGAGAACACGCTCTGAAACACAACATTCGAATTTACAATTAGAATCCACATTTGATCACTACTCATAACTAGCATACTATCTGATCGATTTTTATCTGCCAAGATACGAAAGTTAATTAGACCATTGGAACCAGCATTGCTACTTTGACTGCTGTATTCTGTGACCTCAAAGTTACACAGAGGTGAAGACAACTAATGTCTGCCCAAAAGAAGCATTTCATAATTCATACCAACCACAAGTCGGAAAGCGTTCTTGATTGGATACTTGGATGACGGGTGAAAGAAAATAAGCAAGACTAAGAGGAAATTTTTAAATGATAATGCAGGTTGCTCTCATCCAATATAAATGCAGTAGAAAATTTCAGATTTGCATAAAGAATTATTATACAATTCAGTAACAATTGGTGTACCTTCATGTAGGCTTTCAGATGGGTAAGTGAATCTGGAACCGACCACTTCTTGTAATGACCCACAGCAACCTCCAAATGATACAGCTTTGGTGCAAGTGACAAGTCTGCAGCAGAGATATATTGCAAAAAAAATGTAGAAAAATGCACCTGATTCTTTACATCCTTCAACAACTTCTTCCTTGACGACGACCACTGAATCTTTAGAATTCAAACCCATGAAATCTCTCTCCATCTTTCAACTACAAAATTTTAATTTCCCCTAAAGATCAAAATAAACCCCAAAAGATAAAAAGACTTGTAACCCAGAATAAACAAAGAATAGAGAACATTAAAGCCGCCATAGCAACTCAAATCACACCTGCTGCTTTATATTTGTGTTTTGATGCTGACATTAAGACAATTTCATCAATCGGTTTAAAGTGGTGAAAATGGGTGTTAAGAACAAGCAATGTACAGACTTGGGCCCATAGAAAATAATCTAGATTTCAAATTCAAAATGTGGGTCAGCATTTCTTTCAAAGTTGTTAGTTGCACATTTACTTTATTGCACTGCAAACTGATGCCATTTTCACACTAATAACTAAACTTTGAGAAGCCAGAACCAAACTTTAATCAACAATAAATGATCGACCTGCTACTTAAACATAGTGTGAGAAAATATTATATCAAGTCTTCTGAAAATATATAGGAAGAGAATAACATTGCAATTTCCAGATAACTTGAAATTTTAATGGAAAGGTAGGAAGCTATCTTACTGAATTGGCTCAAATCTGCTGTTTTCTTCTTCTTTCGGAAATGGGCTCCCAATAAGATTAGAAACCTTATATTCCATGTCCCAACACTAGGTAAAAGTTTCATAAAAAATCCTTTATGGCAACTTGTGGTCAAAATGAAAAACCGTTAATCGGTAGAATATAGAGGTTTAGATTATATGAATATAGATGCAAATCTCATTTTTTATAACCTTAATACACGATCATAATAGAGGTTTACTATTATCACTTGTTAGCTGACCTTAAAAGTTTATCGCACTTGCTGTTTTATAAAAGTAGTCCACTTATCTTTTGATTTTGTCCTGAATCAGCAGTCTGGCAGAATATTACAGTACATAGTTGTTGCTGCCTTGCTGGTAATATTTCTATGGAACTATCTATTTATCATCTATATACAAATTCAGAACCTGGAAATGAATTCAAAGCATAGATGTGTAATGCCTTGTGGATTTTAATTGTTAGACCTTGTCGTCTGTTTATAATTTCCTTTTTTTGGAGGGGGTTGGGGAGGTATCTTAAAGCCAACACCTTGTTGCAATGTTTATATCTGTTATAATTATGGGGGAAAGGAGGGTCAAATATTGTAGATGTATCATGTATGTATAGGCCCTTTAGGAATATATATATATATATATATATATGATACGTCTGCTTACATGCATTTTTCATTTAAGTATAGGCCCTTCAATAAGTAAGTTGTGTCTTCTCCAATCCACCACCAATCCATCCTAAATTTCCAGGGATGAATATGTTGTTGTCTCTACAGGCAATCCTTAAGTATCCAAAGGTGATTCGTGGGGGTATTCCTATATGCTTCCCTCAAGTAAGTGACTCTTTGTCTTAATCCTGTTGGATATATTTTCTGTTTTGGGATTTCTATATAGTCTGGAAAGTTTCTTCAATTCCTACGTGCAGTTCTCAAATCTAGGGTCTCTTGAAGTACATGGATTTGCTAGAAACAGATTATGGACGTTTGAGCACACAAACTTTTTCTAATCAGCTTCATCATCCTCGACATAGCGTCACAAACAAATAAAGCAATTATAAAAAATAAATCAAACATAAAGCAATCAATGAAAATGAAAATATTACCAGGAAATTGTCTGCGATGAAATTCCTAACTCATCGTCGATGAACAATAGGATTTGAAATTAATTGTTTGCCATGAAATTCCTAACTCATTTGAACAATAGGATTTGAAATTAATTGTCTGCGAACAATAGGATTTGAGATTAATAGTCGATGAACAATAAGAGTCGATCGAAATAGTAAACTCGAGCTTACTGTCGGTGTCGATGAACAAAAAGGTAAACAATAGGAGTCGATCATTCGAGCTTACTGTCGATGAACAATAGGACTCGATCACTCGAGCGCGGTAAAGGAGTCGATCGCTTGAGACAAACAGTAAACATAGGGTTTTTAGGTCGGAGGTTGAGTGTTTTTGAGGTTTTGGGCTTTTATCCAAAAAGTCGATATAATGAAAAGTTTCTTTCAACTGGGCTTTCAATAATTACCTCATTACAATCTCTGGATCGCTAATACGTAAATGATGTTAGGCAAAAAAAATGTCTGCCTCTTAATGGTTCAAAAACACTCTGAATGATTTTAGCATCTTGTGTCTCTCTTAACAATTCAGCACTCTGATTTTATTCTAAACAATTATCAAACAACCATATTTCATTTTATACTATATCATAAAAGTCTCTTAATAATTCTGACCACTTAATCATTCTGCACTAAATCATTTAGCAACTACCAAACAAACCCTTAGACTTTGGATTTGATGTAACGCCCGGTTAGATATAAAAACATATGTATTGCCACTTTAAATATATAATTAATATATGCCTTATATAAATATAGTGATAAAAATATATAGATAAATATCATGACATTTAAAATATATAAATTTATTTTTATTCACTAACATTTTTATTTTAATGACCATTATCTTTTATATTACAAATATTTTTAATTAATACGAACTATTAAATAGTATTTAGTGACAACTATTTTTTGTATCTAACTCTTTGAAATTAGTGATCATTATTTTTTGGTCACTGCCACTTTCATTTTAGTGACAACTATTTTTCGTCACTAACTCTTTTATTTTAATGACCACTATTTTTTGTCACTAATCTATTCAACCAACAAGACTACTAAATATTATTTAGTGACAACTATTTTTAGCCGCTAATACTTTCATTTTAGTAACCACTATTTTTAGTCACTAACATTTTTATTTTAGTGACCACCATTTTTTGTTACAAATATTTTTAATCGACATGAACTACTAAATACTACTTAGTGACTACAATTTTTAGTCACTAACTTTTTGAAATTAGTGACCACTATTTTTTGGTGACTACCATTTTCATTTTAGTGACAACTATTTTTCGTCACTAACTCTTTGAAATTAGTGACCACTATTTTTTGGTCACTACCACTTTCATTTTAGTGACAACTATTTTTCGTCACTAATTTATTCAATCAACAAAACTACTGAATATTATTTAGTGAACTATTTTTAGTCACCAACTCTTTCATTTTAGTGACCACTATTTTTAGTCATTAACATTTTTATTTTAATGACTACCATTTTTTGTTACAAATATTTTTAATCAATATGAACTACTAAATAGTATTTAGTGACAACTATTTTTCGTCACTAACTATTCGAAATTAGTGACCACTATTTTTTGGTTACTACCACTTTCATTTTAGTGACAACTACTTTTAATCACTAACACTTATTTTAGTGACAAACAATTTTTAGTCACTAACCCTTTGAGATTAGTTAAAATGACCACTATTTTTAGTCACTAACACTTTTATCTTAGTGACAACTATTTGTAGTCACAAATACACTAACTATTTGAGATTAGTGACCACTATTTTTTTCTCACTACCACTTTCATTTTAGTGACCACTGTTTTTAGTCATTGTTACTTTTATTTTATAATATATTAGTGACGAAAAACATAATCGTCACAAATTTAGTTATTAAATTAGATTGACATGAATAATCTTAATTTAGGCATGAGAGTTAGTGACCACTCTTGTGACCAAATTTTAGTTTTTGTCACTATATTCATATTAGCGACTGAGAATAATCAGGTAACAAGATTAAACCATTAAAACACTTGATTAGAGGAGAAATGTAGAAAATGAGATTTAGAAACAATTTCTCTTGGAGGCCACTCTCTAAAACACACACACACTCTTGGTGGCTAGACTCAAAATGACCTCCTCCACAAAACCCTAATAATTGGGTTTAAATACCCTTTGACCAAACCTAGATAATTTTGACTTTGACCTTTGACTAATTACAATTAGTCTAAATACAATTATCCCTAAATCTTGGATACATTGTGTACTAACAATCTCCCCCTATGGATCCAAGATTTAAAAAAAAATGACGATAGTCTTCAGCTCTTTAATCTTCAGATAGGCTTTAATCTTCATGAGGCTCTTCCGAAACAAATAGTCACAAAGTCTTGAAACACGAACTTCAAATCTGTGTAGGTTGATCAAGGTCTTCAAAACAAAATCTTTTTATATCTTCGAATCTTTGAATCATTGTAGCACGGATCTTTGCATCTTTGAGAAATATCTTCAGTCTTTGAATTATGAACGAGATTTGAGGTTTAATGGGCTTTGAGCTTTAAGACATTCTTGAATAATCTTTAAGCACGAACTGTCTTTGTATCTTCACGCATTTGAACAATTATGAACACACTGTCTTGAACTTATCTCTCGAAAACACTTTATCTTGAAATTCTTTGACTTTGGCAAATATCAATTTTGACTCTCGGAGATTGAAATATTCGAATTATCTCTCTCTTTTCTTCTGTTTGATATTTCTCCCCCTTTTTGATGATTGTGAGCATCATGATCATTAAAATTCGTGTTCAGTTTCAGCAGTCTTTGAATACCAGAAATAATCTCCTCTTCTTGACGTGTTTATCCGTCAATTCCAAAAATATTTATCCGAATCTTTTCAAATTCAGATAATATAAAAAGTGGTAACCCTGAAACAACGGATGGATCAGTTAAAATGCCTGTAAGTTGCACAAAGCCACTTAGTACAACGGATGTACTTTGGAAAGGAGCTTTTTGATGTTCACTCCTCCAGGGCTTCCATTCAATAATCGAAAAACACGAAGGAATTTCTATGAACGTTATGACAAGAAAACATATTCCTTGTGTGTACGTGCAAGTGTAGAAATGATTGAAGCAACTTATGCTTGATAATAGTTAGGCTCAAATTGTGTAAACTGTTGAGACAGCAACAAGTTTTCCACGGACTCAATGTGCATGAATGAAGAGCGAAGGTGGGGCAAACTTCCTTCTTTTCAATATCCAAACCTTTCGAGTGAAGATTGGATAGATAATATGCTGCATCCCCAAGAAAATTGAAACATTTATTTGTTGAGAAAGAAATGAGTAGCTGGTGGGGTTTAAAGCAAGAGTTGGCATGGGCTAGTTGCCTGTTTCAATGACGGTCACCAAAGAATGTGAACCAATCAGTAATGTGGCTGCCCGGCTCAGAAAGTGGCTGGTGCAGAGTTCTCGTATTCTTTTAACTCTGTTCTCACACCCACTTTCTGTTTTTAATCTGCTCACTGCTAACCAAACTCTCTTTTTCATTTTACCTCAGCACAATGAGATTACTCAACCGGATGAGTTATCTCCCCCACTCTTTGATTTTGACCCCTCATCCCTCAATCACTCAAGGATAACTTCTTGGGTAGGAAACACTGGTTAACGTGAATCCATAGAAGTACAGTTAATCTCACACACCGATCCCATGATTTTTGTCCTAAAATGATGCGTTGTTCAACAATTTAGCTTGAACAATGAAAAATCTCAGCTTTTTGAATTACATTGTCATCAGAATGTATGCTCCTTAATAAAATCATGAAATATTTGAGCATTTGAAGTTTGAAGTTTGAAGATTTCTCAGAACAAGGATATTGAAAGAATGAAATGAATTCGAAACACTTGTTTGAGAATCTGACAATGTATCAATCAGATCAAAATATGAAAGATATTCATTAACGGTTAGGGTATCAAAGAATTGGATCTTTTGTTTATATGAACAAATATAAACAATCTTTGAATGAAACGCTTAAGTTCTCACGCTGAATGAATATGATGCTCAACAAACTTTGAATTACAAATGGGAGTATTACCATCGAAAAATTGGTTCGTTTTAAGACATGGTAATAACAAAGTCAATATGAGGCTGAACCGGTGTGTATGAATACTTGAAAGTATATAGACAACATAATACGCAAGTATTAATCTTTGGAAACACACGGTCAGAAACAATGATATAATCTGAGATAATCATGAAAAACATTTAAAATCACACTTCTAAAATTATAAAATCTGTTTGAATTAGAGAAGTGGTTTTAACATTTAAGAACAAGTTTTTCATGCTTGAAAGTCGTTCTTCTTTCAAACAATCTCAGATGAATTTCAGAAGATACTTACAGTCATCAGTATTATCTCCCCCTCAAATTATGATCGGCTGATTTAAAATCGGATAAGCTCCCCCTCAAAATCTGCAAAGATCTTAATTTGACAAAATTAACACATGTAACAAACAAAGGCTATTTTTTTTTGAGATTAAGAACGAGTCCTGATCTGATATGATCAGAAGTCAAACACATTTAAAGCTCGGGTTCTAAACTGAAGTGTTTAGAAGCCATAATCTCTTTGAAAAACGAGTTCTGAACTGAAGTATTCAGAAACCATAATCTCTTTGAAAAGCGGGTTCTGAACTGAAGTATTCAGAAACCATAATCTCTTTGAAAAGCGGGTTCTGAACTGAAGTATTCAGAAACCATTAACATGTAGAAAGATATATCAATAAGCACAAACAATCACAAGTTTAGAATCTCTCCCCCTGAAATTATGCAAATGGTTTCAGCACATGTATTCTTCTTCAAATCTACACAATTCTCTTTTGTTTCCCAGTCATGTGTTTGTATAGTTCTGACAATCAGCACCACACATGATAAACCTGCAAAACAGATTAAGTTGATTTTGGTACCCATTGCCAATTGGGTCCTGGCTTGTTATGTGCAGTTCGATTTGAAGGAATATTGTAAGTACCATACCAGTACTGAACATCTTCTTTCTTAACAAAATCATTAGTTCCACAATAAGAACAACATATTTGCTTTTGTGCTAACCTAATCAAATGATTTGCAGAATAAACAAGATTAGGTTTAACAAAAGACTTACCTTTTGGAGCGTTGTTCTTCTTGTTCACGGTAGGTGGAGGAACAGATGACTTTGGGGCATCTTTTTCAGGAGTTGAGCCTTTTTCTCTCCAAATCATCTTGACTCTTTTGAAAACAGGATTTTCTGTAGGCCTTGAAGTAGAAGCATCAGACTTATCAGCAGAAAGATTATGAAAGAGATTGGAAGGGCGAATCTGATCTTTTGAAAAACCCTTTAATTCATCAAATCCCTTTGAAGAAACCTTAGTATTGATTGAACTTGAAGCCGTTTTAAATGAACATTCAGAACCAGTTGAGCCAACAAGTGTAGTCTGAACAATCGTGTCAGGACTTGCTTGTTTTGAAACCTCAACTTTAAAGATATTGTCTTCAAGTTCTTTAACTTTGTTGGACAAAACGTTTCTCTCTTTGGATAACAAATCAAATTTTCTTTGAATCCCAGATTTGACCTTCTTCTCTTGCATAATTTCAGCAGATAAACCAGATAAATTCTTTATGAGCTTCTTTATCTCATTCTGAAAAATCTTTCTTTCCTGCGCATAAACATCTTTCACACTCTTTGCATGAAAATCTTTAACTTTCTTATTTTCAAGTTCTTTTCTTTCTACGTCTAATTCATTCTCCAAATTAGATATTTTCAGTGAAAGCTCAACACTTTTTGATTCAAAAACTTTTCTTTCAATGTCAAACTCAGACATCTTTTTCTCAAGATTTTCCTTTTCTAAAAATAAGACGTTTTCAAAATCAGAAACTTGTTGTGAAAGTTTTAAGCATCTAAGTTCAAGAGATTTCTTTTCTTCAAAGCTTTTTGTTGACGATTCAGAAACAACCTTCTTAGATTTTTCATTCAAGCTATCTAACAAAACGGTTAGCATTACTTCCTTCTCAATATCAAATGCAAGCTGATCATCATTTCTGACTTCATCAATCTTACTTTTAATATTCAATTCAAGATCAACCAGCTTTTGTTCAAGTACCAAGGAAGGATAATAAATTTTGCCTTCAGAGACTGGTTTTGATACAGTTCCCTTCGGTGACTGAACAACATAGCTATCGAAATAGTCATTAGGCAGAATTTTCTTGTCTTGCAATGCCTTCCTATTCGCTTGATCATAAATATAAGGAAGTTGCATAGTCACAGTTGTTTTTCTTTTAACTTCTTCTTCAGCTCCATGTTCCTCCTCATTTAGCCATTTAATTTTGAATTTAGGATCCTTCAAAAACTTGAGCCATTGAAACTTATAAATACACGGTGCCTTTTTCAACGCATTCTCCAAATAGTGAGGATTGTCATATCCCACACCCCATTTAGAGTTGTAATATCTAAAATTCTTTGGCGTGTTTAAGAAAATGGTTTGTTCGGACTGGCCAAGTTTATAAAGTTTAGCTTCCAGATCACTCGCTTTTTCTGACAATTCATTGTTTATGTCTTTATAAGAACGCAACATTTGTTCCAGCTCATTCCTCCTATTCTCAGCAATTTTCACACTTTCTCCCATTTCGTCCATTTTTCTTCGAAAATAGGTTCGAGATTTTTCGATCTCAATCCTTTCAACTTTTAAATCATCATTTAACTGTTTATGGTCAATGATAACTTGCTTTTGAAGCGCAATAGTTTTATGTGCCTTTTTCAGTTTCTCGCTTTGTTCATCAAGTTTTAATTGAAAGACTTTGAACTGATTACCATAATGATTAATAGTGCAGAGATCTACCTCATTTGTCTCAGGTGCCGCATCAGCCTCTGAATCCTCATCATCTCTGCTCATCAAGCACATCCTTGCAAAAGCAGCCGTGTCTTCCTCCTCTTCGTCATCTGTCTGGTCCAACCAAAACTCTTCCTCCACTGGAAGCTCAATCCCCGACTCTTTCTGTTCAGCTAACAAAGCTTTCTGTTTGTAGTAGTCGGCATTCTTCACCTTTGGTTTCCAGCAGTCTTTGGAGAAATGATCGGTCTTCCCACAGTTGTAGCACTTTTGATCTTCATCTCTTTTCTCAACAAACTTCTTCATCTCCAGCCTTTTACCATCTTCCTTGTGATCATCAAACTTCTTTGACTCAATCTGATTCTTATGTTCATAGTTTTTAGAACCAGATAAGTAACGTTGGTTGTTTGATCCGGGAGTTTTTACAAATCTGCGCTGAAAGGCCTTGGAAAGAAGTATCATAGCCTGCCTTAAGCTTTCAGCTTCATCCAGGTCAGCTTGGTCTAGTTCAAATTCTTCTCTCTGAACATTCTTTCCCTTTGCTTGTCGAGATAACAATGCTAACTGCTCATCTTCTTGCTCATCATCTTCTACTGCCTTCTTCTCAGACCCCACCAACTTCTTTTCCTTCTTACCATTCTTCACCAGCTTTTTCCTTTTCAGCTCAGCATCATCTTCATCTTGCTTTAAGGTTTCAAATATTTGTTGTAACGGAAGAGAATCCAGTTGGGAATTCTGTTTCATTCTATGAGCATACTTCTTCCACTCGGGCTGAAGCACGTTCAAGAATTTCACATTAGTCTCCATGATGGATTTTGTTACTTTGTGACTGTTGAGATCATTTAGGATAGTTGTGAAACGATCATAAGCTTTATCTAAGCTTTCACCCTCCTTCTGCTTGAAATTCTCATACGTATTGAATACATTTGATATTCTCAGATGGTTTTCCACTTCTGACCCTTTATACAGCTTGATAAGTTCATCAAACATGCCTTTACCTGTTTCACTTAGACTATCAACCTTCCGATATATGTCGTTGGTTAAGGCTTGCATGACTAAAGATCTAGCTGCTTTATCGGCTTTGTATCTCAGCAAATTGTCACTTGTGTAGTCCTTTGGATGAATAACTACCATGTTTCCTTCTGGATCTTCTTCACGAACCTCTCCTAGAACCCCGTTTATTAAGGATTCATGGATAAAAGTTCCATTTTCTTGTCTTTCAACGTAGTCAAGGAATCTGTCTTTCCAAATCTTAAAGAATTTCGGGAAAAGAACGGGTGGTTTGTCTTTTGAACCAATAGTTAACATATCTCTTGCAGTCATTTTGAATTACTTGTTGTTGATCGTTAAAAATCTGATTAATCTGATTAGGAGTAACTTTTAAATTTTCAATTTTAAGTCTGAACGCACTTGAAGTCGCAATGGGGTTTGAAGTCGCAATGCAATGAAGTCGCAAAGGTTGGAATCGCAATGAAGTGGAATCGCAATTAATGGAGTCGCAATGAAATGGAATCGCAACACCTGAAGTCGCAATAGAGGATTGCGATTTGGGATCGAAGTCGCAATAGGTCACTGCGACTTGGTACTGTTCACGGGTTAATGGATTGCGATTCGGGAATGAAGTCGCAATAGGTCACTGCGACTTGGAACCAATTGTGATCCCAGAATAAGTAATCAATTCATATTTGCAACAAATGAAGTCATCTCTATATTCATTAAAGATCAAAGTAGCTCACAATGATGATTGGAATGAAGAACACTATGTGTGGCTACTATGTGTAATATGGATGACCTCTTTTACACTCTTACCCTAAAAGGAAAACAACAAACATTATATACTTAGGGTATAGAATACCCTATATACACAAAAGGTCCTTCTACTTGGTACAATTACAATTTCAGCACTAACATTCTCCCCCTTTGTACCAATGTAGAGAAAAAGATTTTTAGACATCTACAGGTGTCACAAAATCTTTTCCGAATTCCGAAGATGAGCTCGAATCTTCTAAGCGCATTCCAGACGGAGTCTTCTTTAAGTATTTCACTCCCTGTCATGAAGTCGATTCTTTGACTTGAACGCTTTGATATGAAATTGATTTAAATCATTTGAATACCAAACAAAAGAAATTCAACTTAATGAAATATAACAGATTTTTCAATCAGATGAAATCAAATGCATGTGTTTGGATTCAAAAACAAGACATCATTGCGTATCAAGTTAGAAAAGTTCAGTTTCAACCCCTTTAATAAATCTATTTGGTGTGCAAGCATGCGAAATATGATCAGCAACAAGCATATGCAATTCTAAAACATATCAGAATACTCTGCTTTACTCACACTATTTGTCCAAAATCAGAAATTTTCACAAATTTATAGGTTTATCGCGACTTTGTATTTTCCCAAGTTTCACGAGATATGTGCTCATTGGCATCTTTTCTTTTGTGCTCATTGGCATCTTTTGATCTTGTCATCATTGATATCTTTGATTTTGTGCACATTGGCATCCTTTGATCACAAAGTTTAGTAAGAATAAGATAGACCGTTAAACATGGCTTTCTATCTGGTTCTATAGCAGGATTTGGGTCAGCGGATCCCAGACCAAATGGCCTTAGGTGCTAGATGACGAGCATCCCTTAGAACTTACTTTCCCAAACCAGAAAGGCCACATCGATATATCGTAAACCCATTTGTACCAGTAGAACATGGCTTTCTATCTGGTTCTATAGAAGGATTTGGGTCAGCCGATCCCAGACCAGTTGGTCTTAGGGACTAGGTGACGAGCACCCCTTAGGACTTAATCTCCCAAACCAGAAAGGCCACAGGCACAAACTTTCAAACTAAAATAATTAGATTTAAAACTTAGAGCATCTCAGTCACTTGGTTCTAAAACATAGTGCTTCCCCCATATCTTTGTTTCCATCTATCATTCTGACATCTAGGTTTTGAGCATTATATTCTATATAAGTCCAGAAATCCATAATTTTGAGCATTCAGCATAATTTCATTCATGTTTTGATGACCTTTCGATTTATTTCAGAAGTGAAAGATGAAACAAATGTAACTCAGATAGTACAAAAATTACTTGTAAAATCATCTTTTAGCACACATTTAATTCATTGAATGAAAACTGAAAATTTCATCTCATTGAATTTGATTTGTAAAGATTCAAATTTTTCAAAGCAGTAGAAACAAAAAGATATGACAGTTAAGGATATCACCTGAGAAGCATGAGTTCTAAACTGATTTGTTTAGAAGTCTAGGTCTTCGAAGTACGGGTTGAAAGAACTTGAAGTCGCAATAGACCATTGCGATTCACACTGTTCATCTTACCAAGTCGCAATAGGCTATTGCGATTCGGTACTGTTCACATGGTTAAGTCGCAATACACTGTTCACATTCTCAAGTCGCAGTCCAAGGTTGCGATTTGCACTGTTCACAATGTCAAGTCGCAGTCCAAGGTTGCGATTTGCACTGTTCACAATGTCAAGTCGCAGTCCAAGGTTGCGATTTGGTACTGTTCACGGGTTAATGGATTGCGATTCGGGAATGAAGTCGCAATAGGTCACTGCGACTTTGTACTGTTCACACAAAGATCACTGCGATTTCGATGAATATTTGAAGATTGCGATTTCGATGAATCTCCTGATTGCGATTTCGATGAATATCAAGGTTGCGATTTCGATGAATATCCAGAAAATCGGGAGTTGATTCTTCAATAATGATCCGAATGATCTGAAAATTTGTAGGTAAGGTAGAAATACGATTCTGGGCAGGTTTATAACTTCAAGTTTTGTCCAAAAACCACTAGAACAGTGATTTTCGATCCAAAACAGAGTGCAGCATATATAAGTGCGAAAATGAGGAAAACAGACCAATCTGAGCTTCGATCCTTGCGTTTTTGCGGAATAAAACACACAGGACTATCCTAGAAACAACCCTTGATCAATTCCAATCCATTAGAAGGACTCTAATGGCTAAAATCAATCAAAAATTGAAGAAAAATGAAGAACTCTCAAAATATGGAAATATTTCTCTCAATCCTAATCAAATCACAGATTTACAGCTCTGATACCAATTGAGAATAATCAGGTAACAAGATTAAACCATTAAAACACTTGATTAGAGGAGAAATGTAGAAAATGAGATTTAGAAACAATTTCTCTTGGAGGCCACTCTCTAAAACACACACACACACACACACACACACACACTCTTGGTGGCTAGACTCAAAATGACCTCCTCCACAAAACCCTAATAATTGGGTTTAAATACCCTTTGACCAAACCTAGATAATTTTGACTTTGACCTTTGACTAATTACAATTAGTCTAAATACAATTATCCCTAAATCTTGGATACATTGTGTACTAACAGCGACCAAATTTTAGTGACGACCATTGTTTTTGTCACTAACATTGTAATTAGTGACCAAAAAATAAGTGGTCACTAAAAATTTTGTCACTAACTAACGTTTTTCTTGTAGTGGTTAAGACTTACCTTTACTATTCTTTGAAAATGGAAAAATTAAGCATCATCAGTCCCCATCATTCTTTGTTGGCATTGTCTTTTTTATTCTTTTTTTTTCATTTAATAATTTAACATATGTATAATTGTATATAGGTAATGAAAGTTCCACCACTTTTTATAAACACATTTGACTGACTTGTTCTGTAAATCAATTAATGGTGCATAATTAGAAGTCTCATCTGACTCTATTACAACACTTCGTAATAATTCTCTAGTTTATAAGGCGTATATGACTTGGTCATTACCATTGACCAAATCCTATAGGTTCTCAAATACAAATTATGGAGCAATTTTTGGAACTTTCATGCCAAATTTATAATATGATCGATGAATAACAAAAGAAAGACTTCAGTTACTGTGTTCAAGGTAGTTTGGGTCTAATAGTATCCACTTGGTTTTTTTATTTATTAGTAATAAAATCACATGATGCCCCTTGGGCTTTGATGCCCTGTGCCATCACCCGACACCCACCCATAGGGTCGGCCCTGTGTAAAAGAATTTAAATATTTCCGCAACTTGCAGACCATTTACTTGTGAATGTAGACAAAACTACAGATTTGGTTTATGTATTTGCGGATCATGTTCATAAACTTTTTGACTCATCCATAAGTTGGGGAATTGCTACAATAAAAAAGAATAGTTAAGCAAAACGACTACGTACCATAAATGGTATTTAAAAATGATTAACTTCTACCATGTTAAATACAGAAGAAATAAAAAGATAATTGGGTATGGTCTTCATTATTGCACAAATTAAGACGGAAAGTCGACGGGTCCTAATCAATTCACTTTGTCTTGGTTTTTTATTTATTTTTTATGGTGAAAAAACTAGGAAATTACTCGAAATAGACTTGTTAAGAAGAAACTATCTATCATCCGTTGACTACTGACTTGATGCATAAAATCTATGGTTCATAATAATCGTAATAAATCATATCTATGCTGAACAAATCAGCCAAACAATCATCGCTAGGATCATAAATGTGGAATATTATAAAATGATATTTTTCTCTGCCAGGATCGAATCTTAACAAGACTAACAATACTTAGAACTCAGAATTAAAGAATCTGCGGAATAGAACTTTAATTCACACAATCAAAGAACAATATATCAGAAAACACACAACTGTTTGTATTCACCAATTCGACTCACAAGCTTACAACCAAACCTCAATCTTGATGAACAGGCTCAATCAAGACGACTTCTACTTCTCTAGAAATAGGGTTCTAAGCCTTGAGGTTAATTCTCTCGAAATCGAATTCTCTCTTTTTCTATCTCACAATCATTCGTTTTGAATAGCTATCTATGAAAAAATATTTATACACAATAATTACAAGATAACTATCAAAATTAAATTGATCTTCTGAATCTTCTTTAAGCATATCTTGATCTATTCCATCTTTATCTCCAAAATCTTCGCATACCAAACTTAACGACTCAGCAGTATTAACTTCATTCGATATGAGCAGTATTAATATCCTCCAGCAGCATTAATTCATTCAGCAGTATTAACTTGACTCAGCGGTACTAACCTTGCTTCAGCAGTACTAACCATGACAAACAGTACTAACTGTTTTCGTTATGCACCAGCAGTACTAATCAAGTTCTTCGTTATGCACCAGCAGTACTAACCAAGTTCCAGCAGTATTAACCTTGTCTTGCAGTATTAAGTTTGTTCCAGCATCATTAACTTTCTTCCGACAGTAGTAACGTTGTTCTGGCAGTACTATCCATACTTAGCAAATCTTCAGTTCCCAACATTCTCTCATGGTAAATTGGTAATCATAAATTAGGAGTTCTCCAAAGTATTTCTAGAACGACAACAATTTCATAAATTCTTTTTTACGGACAAAAACATCATTTATTTTTTGTTTAACTTGTACAATGAAACAAGTTATGATGACGAGATCTATTGGATCATCATGTGTTTGATTATACAATCTTCATTTAATTCATACGATTTTAGAATTTGCTTGTAATTTTATTTTATTTTGTTTTTTTCTTTAAATATTCGATTTTAAGGGAAAAAAATAATAAACAAAAAAGTGTATTACGATAAGAAATTGACATAGAAAAAGCAAAGAGAAACAAATAGGAAAAAGGAGGTATGGCCCGAGGTGGTCTTAAAGTCTTAACTTACTTCCCCCGGACTTCGCTACTCTTTGATGAGGAAAAATTAGGCCTTGTCTTCATCGCAAGCCCTCATCAATCTTTGTTGGTACTCTTTATTTTATTTTTCTTTTAACAAAGTGATCATGATATTATTTGAAGGAGGTATGCAGGGAATGAAATTTTGACGATTTTTCGTAGTTGATTGACTTGATCCATAAAACAATTGTGCATGAAAAGCTTACTAAAACACTTCAAAAATCTATCCTAAAAAATATTGGTTGATTAGTGCAAATTTGAACCAAGTAAATGCATATGTAAAATATGTACATACAATCGAATAACGGATACAACGTAGTGCATGCATCAAACAAATAAACAAAAATGTTATATATACATCTGATGCAGTTTCATATAAACAAGAACGTCGGAAGAATGATGCACAAGACTGAACTTCAACACAAATTCTCATGAGAGATCATTGTGGAGATCATGAGATGATCAAGTTTACAAATTACCTTAGCTCTTGATGGTAGCTATTGAATTCTACGGGATTGACTGCTTCAAATGAATGCGCCACTCGTCGATAAATGCCATTTTATCTGAATCCATGCTTGGTAGCTCACACGCTTCAAGTTTTCTTATTATCTCCGTACTCCTACCCAAAAGTTTCGCTGCAGCACGAACGCTTGTCTCTCGTTTCTCTATCACACTTTCATGGCATTTCGCTGCTACGGCTTGTGGTATGTTAGTGAGTGCAGCAGACAATATGTCTGAAATCATGCAAGATAATAACTCAAACAATTGTTTTTTGGTAATTGCTTCGATGTTGGGGTAGTTAAGCAAAAGTGTTTCAACAATACGGTACATCGAATTAGCAACGATCAACTTATTAGGAAAGCTCTCCGGTAGTTCGCCATTGGCACTTTCCTTGATTTCTATCACCATTTCTCGAGCTTTATCCACAAACCATTTAAGAACCCCAGCTGATGTTTTTCCTTTATAAGCATTTCCATCCAGAGTGTTTCCCAACCACTTATAGTTGTCTTCAACCTCATGCCATAAATTCATTGCTGCAATTCGGACCTTTGCATGTTCACTTGCGTTATTGAGGCTTTCTTCTACAAGATGAGTGTACGAAAGACCATCACCAACACCTTTCAACAGCTTCTCAACTTTGTCCTTAGGAATCATTGGGAGAGCAACCGCAATGCACGTTAAGGTTACTACCGGTAAACTCCAACTATTAACAGGTTCAGTAGAAAGTAGAGATTGAACTTGATCGTTGTCAAACTTCTCTACCCCCTCAAAACCGGTAGATTTCCCAAGAAGCTCTAAAAGATCATTGTGTTGTTCATTCTTTACCTTTCGAATCAAACGATTCATGGAGTTTGAAATGCCTTTCACTGCCATCTCTGCATACTCCATCTCATCTTGAATTTGCAAAACATAATTGCGAAGGTCTTCGTTTGTATCATCACCACTTGAGGTTATGGGTGTAGTAAACAACACAGCCTTCAATGACTTCCAACAGTATGAACAACACTCAACAACGACAATAAGGATTATCCGGATGAGGCTTATCACTTTGCATGACACAACAACGACGTTCTGAAATCCGATACAAAAGCTCAGAACAAGATTTTTCAAAGTATGGACAAGGGCTCTTGATCCATGGGCACTTGATAGAAAAAGTAAGCGACTTTCTTTCCACCCACACAACATTTGGGTCCAATACTTCTCTACTTTAAAGACCACCAAATGGTTCTTAATCAACAATTTGAACCTCAACACTGTGAAACATCTAAATATTGGAGCAATGCTACCTACTACAACTCCAATTGACTGAGTTATAAAAATAGCAAGTGTTGACCACTTGTATTCTGATCGGCTCGCATATGACTGGTACATGCCATTTGACTCGTAATAGTGATAATTAGAATGAAAGATAGTCAACACGATAACTAGGTATGAAACTAGGGTTATCAGATCCACAGGCAATTTCATGGCGACGGTTATCACTGTGATTGAAGCGGCGTTAAGAGAGAAATATCTACATGGAAACCAAAAATTTCTATTTCGAAAACCATGAAACAAATCAGCCACCATGGCAAGAATGCAAAAAGCCGAAGCTATTGCAATGTAGATTCCAATCCACACCATAGGTCCATTATATATTTGCTCGTTTTGCTTATCTACACAAGTTTGCTCCAAGAGGTCCAGGCCATTCGAGGTGATGTTTAGTGTGATTGGGTTTTCACCAAAATAATCGTAATGCATCACATCTATGCTCAACAAATCAACCAAACAAGAAGTAGAATTATAAAAGTTTCTCATTTTGGAAACGTTTTTAGGCAAGGAATGGATGATAAAAAACGGAAGATGAACATTTTTCCTATAACAAGTCGCGGTATTAATATATATACCAAGCTATTGCACTGACACTTCCAATAAACCGATCAATTGAATGGCTAGCAAATACTTTGACTATTCAAAGAGAAAATAGGAATAATTGGTCTTCTTAAATTATCTTCTTTTTTTATTAATTGATCAAATCTATACATATAACAATGTCGTCTTTTGGTGAGTCAACTTCATTGTTTTTCCACCTAAACATGTATCTGGACTCATTTACATTATAGGTTCAATTATCACACACACATTCATTCCTCCTTAAATCTCTCCTTAATTCAAATTTTAATATTTATACCTTACATTTACTACCCTTATAATTACCTATGTAGTTAACTTTTAATCCCTTACTTTTTTATTTTTCATTTTAGACTCTTATCATATAAACAAAAATAATGTATATGAACTAAAATGCATTAAAAACATTTCTATTTTTTTACAAATTATACCATTGTAATCGTTTCGTTAATATTTTCGAAACGAGCATAATATTGAATATTTTTTGATTTAATTATATTATTAAATATCATAAATATATACGAATTAATGTGTCGTGATTAGGGTTAACTTCATTTTGACTAATATTGAATATCTTTAGATACATACGTACATATCCATATTTATAATAAATTCAAAAAAAATCGTAATCCCAAAATACAGGATTTACTTCTAAGTTTAAATTCAAATTATTTATATAGTTTGATTTTTTAAATTCAATTTTATTATAGAGTTAACTTCATTTTGACTAATTAATGTTAATTATTCAATTTTAATTCAAAAAAAATTACCTTTATTTTACCCATAATAAACGTATATCCTAAAAATAATCTTATTTTAACCCTCATAAAATTGAATTCGTCTCCTTCTCTGCTCTCGTGTCCTTCTCTACTGCAAATTCTCTGCTACAAATTAATTGATCAATTTGCCTCTCCTCTCCTCTCCTCTCATCACCTGCTTCGTGTTCCTCTAACAGGTACAATCAAATTTAGTCCTCAGATTTTGTGAAGATTTGTAATTGAAAAGTTAAATCTTGATATATATCCACCTAAACCCATTTTCCATATTCTATTATCCAACAATCTTTTGTAGGCCTCAAAAGATTCAAGGGTTTTTGTTTGTTTCTTTTGGTTGAGAAGAACCCTATTCGGGTTTCGTTGTACACAACAATTCAACTGAGGTGGAATACAATCAGAACCTTAATGTTTTTTGCCAAGAAAAAAACTTTAAATTAAATGGGTTTCTTCTCAATGTTCATAACTGATATTTTATGAATTTATGTTGTGTCGATTTCTTTCACGAAAAAAACAATCAAAACTACTGTTTTTGGACCAATTTGGGGAATTGGGATTTGACTGAAACTAATTTGGGTTTGTTTTATTTTTTGAAATCATCTTTTCTTTTTTGGGTTGATTTTTATTTCTAAGAATCTTTTAGATTTTTACAATTTTACTATCTTTTTAGTAATCAAGCTCTGTTTTATTGTTAATATGAACAGGTTTCCATTTCTGTTGTTGGAGAATGTTGTTTTGATCTTTTTTTGCTACTAAACTATGAACAATTAAGATATGAGAGAAGAAGTCATATGACATCAGTATGAATTATGCAAATTAATTGATCAATTTACAGTAGATATTTACACCGCTGAGATTTGCACCAAATTGCTGTTTAAATATGAGTTCGAACCTTTTTCAAAAATATAAATATGCAAATTTTTTAGTATAGTATATTTAAATATTTATACTTTCTTAATCATGATTGTATTATTTCCTCTATTAGCTTATCACGTTTTGGTACAACAATAAGCTAATCCAAACACTTTGTACTGTATATAACTTCTCAATTATAAATTTTTAATATTTATTCATATTTTTATTAATTTTTTTGCAAAACATCATTTGTGAAAACTGCCTAAAACAATGACATTTTGTAACCAGCTGCAAAAAAAACAACTCTAAAGAAAAAAAACTTGGAAAAGTAGCATCTTACTTTCGATGATCATTCATATTTGTTAGATAAGTTTTCTGACATGATTTAATTTTTTTTAAATTACCCTGTATAATGCACGAGTTCAAACCTAGTTAATAATCAATAGTAACGTGATGAAACCCGGGAGAAGTTTAGGAGAGATGGAGAGAGCCAACAACAGCTGACAGTTGGGGCGGGGATAAGCTTCCTTCTTCACAAGCTTATCCCTCCCAAAAAAATCGACCCGAAAGCGCTTCCCGTTTTTTCTATTCCATCTCATTCCATTCCGGGACGGGCGACTAATACTAATCTAATAAGTGAAGTAGTCATCGTCTGACCCATCGGCTCGGACACTAGACCGCATGTGCCCGCCCATTTTGTCTCGCCCTAAATGGAATCCCTTAGTTACGCTGCGCCCCGACCCGAGTCCCCACGTCCGCTTTTCTCCGCCCGAAACCCAAGAAGTTGGCTTTGCCAACACAATTTAGGGCCGACCACGGGTTCGATACAGAAATGGCAAAGAAGAGTCGTTGTGTAGAAGAACCAGAGGCAATTTTGGAAAGATCGGTTAGAAAGCTACGTAGTGGCAAAGAAGTAGCTATGTTGAAAGTACAGTGGAAACACCATCGAGGTGCTAATGTGACTTTAGAGTCGAAAGAGAGTATGAGGGATAGGTATCCCCATCTGTTTATCTGATCTTGATTTTGAGGACGAAATCATTTTCAAGTTGGGGAGTATTGTAACATCCTGAATTTTCAGAAATAGCAATTTAATGAGAATTGGGATCTACTTGTATTTTGGTTTAAAACCTTGAATTATGTTGTGATTTATAATTCAACAGGGTTAAAATATAAGGGTTTGATGTTTGGTGTTATTTTGGAAATAATGAAACTAGAAGGTGTATTTGGTCAATTGTGGAAAGTGTGTATAGATAAATATCTGAAAATGAGATATTATCTCATTTCTTGGTCTGAGTCGGTTTAGAAGACAGAAAGCATAGAGAGAAAAGGAAGAAAGGAGAAAAGAAAGAAATCAAGGTTTTGACTTCAAATTGGTAAGGAATTGATCTTGGTTTTGATAAAAATCTGTTGTAGATTTATGTTAGTAAACGAATCTGTTTGATGAATAGGATTTCGGAATCATTAGCAGCAGATTGGGTTGGAATCAGATTGTGCTAAGTGGGTTTCTCTTCAAAAAGGTGAGTTCATTCTGTTCTTTGTACAAATCAGTGTTTTAAGTTATACTAACTTTGATATAACTGTACAAATTGGTTGAGGACTGATTAGAATGAGTAGATTGAACTGATTTTATATTTTAAAATCGATTTGAGGACTTGTTGAACGTACATTATGTAAAAAGGTAAAGTCCCGGTTCTTGAATGTCCCGGTACATCAAAATCCCGGTACAGGTAAGTCCCGGTACAGGTAAGTCCCGGTATAGGTAAGTCCCGGTACAGATGAGTCCCGGTACAAGAGAGTTCCGGTATAGGTGAGTCCCGTACAAGTGAGTCCCGGTTTAGTCTTTTATACCGGGAGTTGAGGATACCGGGAGATGGTTAAAGAGATCAGTTAACAGATCTTGGGTAACAGATCTTGGATATGAGCTTAAGAATATAATAGTTAAGGTACCCAGAGGCTTTGTATTATCTGTACTTTCTGGAAATTAGTAGTTTTCGTTAATCGTGGAAATGTGCGATTTAGGAATTGAAATATAGCTTATGTTACTTGAACCTACGTACATTTTAAGTAGTAGTATGTTAGGCTTATAGACTGCGCTAGTTTAATGCTAGGCAGGAATGTGTTAAGTGTAATGGATCCATAGGCACTAGTGTTTGATAATCACTATTTCCTTCTCTAAGAAATAGGCATGTGTATATTGTTATTTCTTAGATGTGTACAGAAATGGGCATGTGTATATTGCGGTTTCTGGAATAGATGTGTACAGAAATGGGCATGTGTATATTGCGGTTTCTGGAATAGATATGTACAGAAATGGGCATGTGTATATTGTGGTTTCTGGAATAGATGTGTACGGAACTGGGCATGTGCATATTGCGATTTCCGGAATAGAAACATTACTCTAGAAACAGTACAGATTCGTAGGGTAGCTTTGAGACATGATATGATGACGGAATGTGTGTCAGACATATTCATGGAATTGGGTAAATGTCTCTCATGTTGGAAACGTTTTTAGGCAAGGAATGGATGATAAAAAACGGAAGATGAACATTTTTCCTATAACAAGTCGCGGTATTAATATATAAAACTAAGGTTAATAATCAAATTAATAATCTGATCAATTGGTCTTCTTAAGTTATCTTTTTCTTTTATTAATTGATTAAATTAATAATCAGTAGTAACATGATGAAACGACCACGGGTTTGATAATATTTAAAGCCGATAATTAAGTTAGGATTTCATAAATAATTTATAATAAAAGTTAATTAATACTACGTAATTAATTATTGTTAATACAGATTATTAATTAGTGGAAGTAGTAATTATTGGTATCAAATGTATCTTATATTTTTTGACCATGTGAATTAGTTGAATTGAAGTAGTCAAATATAATTCATACACAGGGCGTTAATATGATTTTACATGATTTTTTTTTCCACTTTTGACTTGGATTTAGGATATTCATTATTATATATTTATTTCACAATGTAAACATTTTAATTTTTACATGTTGAAAAAAGATACAACTCATATAAAATGCATTTGATGGTGAAAATCGTATATCACTGAAAAGCATTATAAACAGTTAGCTTATTATATAGTAAGATTACAAAGTACCTCAAAAGATAATATTTCAAAATCGGTTTTATGAATTACATTAACAAAGTTAACATATTTTTATGTTATTCGCATATTCCAATAACCCAATTTGTGATGGCCTTTTTGGATCTTCATTTTATTTGTACACGAATTTTAGGTGTTATTTGGTTTGATGAGATCCAATGGCATCAGAAGAAACCGAATAGTCATATATAAGCATTTAATTTGAAGGTTTTGTTTTAATATAATAAAATAATATTTTTCTCGCATGGTAAATTGATAATCATAAATTAGGAGTACTTCAAAATATTTCTAGAATGACAACAATTTCATAAATTCTTCTTAACAGACAAAAACAACATTATTTTCTGTTTAACATGTACAATAAAACAATTTGTGATGACCTCTATTGGATCTTCATGTGTTTGATCTTCGATCTTCATTTAATTCATACGATTTTAGATCAGCGAATCATCCTCCCGCGCTCCAAAATACCTGTTCCCACAAAGTTCAGGATATCAAGGAAAAAATATGAGGATCATTTAAGAGCTGAAAGACTACTCACCGAAAAGAAGGAAACTGAAGAAAAAGATAAGGCTCTCGCCATCCAGCTTGTCCAACTGTGATCCCAGAACAAGTAATCAATTCATATTAACAACAAAGGAAGTCATCTCTATATTCATTAAAGATCAAAGTAGCACACAGTGATGATTGGAATGGAAGAACACTATGTGTGGCTACTAGGTGTAATGGATGACCTCTTAACCTAAAAGAGGAAATAAACAAACATTATATACTTAGGGTATAGAATACCCTAATGACACAAAAGGTCCTTCTACATGGTACAATTACATTTTCAGCACTAACATTCTCCCCCTTTATACCAATGTAGAGAAAAGATTTAGACGTCTACTGGTTTCACAATACTTTTACGGAGTCCGAAGACGTTCTCAAATCGGCAAAGTTCCATGCGGTAGTCTTTTCGGTAGGATATGGCTTTCAGCACTTGGTTGATCAAATCCTTTTCTTTGTCTTTAAGTTTTACTTCTCCATTGGCATCCAGACGAAGCCTGCTTTCCAGATGAACCGAGATGATCTTCAAAGTACCCTCACAGAACTTGTTCATTTCAATGACTCGCAAAAATTTCTTCTTTGAGTCAGTATCGATGTAAACAACTCCAAGTTCTGGCTTGCTCAATACAGTGTAAGCTGGGATACCTTGAATATCTGATAAGCGTCTGTTCGGTCTTTTTAGGTTCACATTCGCTTGAAAGGATTCCAAGCCCATCTGAAAATCAGTAAGGTAAGAGAACTTGAGAATATTCTTCATAAAGTTTTTCACACTTCTGAAGGCAACTCTGTATTGTATTCTGTTCTCAGGATTCTTCAGCTCTGGAAGTTCAATAAGAAGGTTGAGAAGACTCAGAAGATCGTTCAACCGCAGACTCTTGAAATCAGCTTCAGAAAATATGCTTTCAGACCCATCTGATCTCAAGACGGTGAACTCTGGATAGAAGACGTCAAACAACTTCTTAGATTCAACTTTGAGTATCTTCATGATCATGTTGTCTGACTTGACTGCTTCTGATCCACTGTCTTTGTTCTTCATAACATATAGGAATTCGACCTTCTTCAGTGATGGCCAATCTTCAATACCGTATACCTTTTCCAAATTGACCCGCTGGACATCCCGCACGTAAAGTTCTTTCCTTAAAGTTTCTACAAAGGGAGTTTGGATAGAAACTCTCTCCCCAGTGGCTACATATTTAGGTTCAACATCAACGATAGCTTGGAAAAAACGAAGTTCAGCTTCAAGTACTCGATCTCTAATTTTACCATCCGGTATTATCGGCGCATGTGGAGCTAGAGTACCTAAGCTTGGACCTGCAGATTCGACGTTTGATGGAGCATTTTCTTGCACGGCCAGAACATCTTCTTCAGACTCTATATCCATATTCTGAGCCCCAGTTTCTGTCTCATGTTCAAGTTCATCTAAGGCAGCAACCTTTTCTTCTTTGATTTGGAAATTTAGGAGATCAGGTTCTGCATCTGAGTCAATCTCTACGATTTCAGTTCTATTGTCAACAGCCGCAGGCTTTTCAACCCCAGCTATGACATCACCTAGAACTACTGTTTCTTCCACTATCTCCATTACAGTATCCGTTCCACCTGTTCCCTGTTCACCAGCTGGCTGATTTGAGCCATGAACAATTACAGCAGCTGTCCCACTTGGTTCACCAACTGCTGTAGATCTCTTCTCCCCCTCATGTTGATCAGGCGGATCCTGATCATCATGTCGTCTCTTCTGTGAGGTTTCAGCTTGAACGCCACACCTTTCTTCAACAACCGAAACCCGAGTGACAAGACCCTGATATCCATTCAGTAGGGCGTTGGTCATATCTGAGATAGCATTAGTTAGCTTCTCATACTGAGTATTTAGTGCAGCTAACCCATCTGAGGATGTTGGAGTTGGAGGTTGGGGTTGAGGTTGTGATTGTTGGCGCAGTAGAGAAACAAGATCTACTTCTTCGACAGTGTTGGAGTCGCCTTGGGCTAAAAGTCGGGCTAACAGCTCTGATTTGAGCTGGTCGGTTGGGATTTGGTGTAATGGAACTGGTAGAGATTGTGGGTCAGGTTGTGTTTCGGTAGACTCTGCAATGCCTTTTCCTTTTACTGCTCGGGATACATCTTGAGACAACTTCTTCATTTCTTCTTTCATTTCGGCAACGTGAGTTTTGTAAGAGTTGCTCAAGGACTTGATGGCAATCTGCAAAAGAGGCACTGTAACAAGGTTATCCGGTCCAATAGAGGACCGTACACGTTCAGCATCCGAGGGACTAGCACCCAGACCACTTAGGTTACTGGTTGAAGTAGCGGTTGTAGCAACCGTACTGCCTGTGTTCAAAGCTGGCATGGTGTTAGCAATGACAGGTCTTCCGCCCGGTCCTCGTGAAGCACCAACGAATGGCGATGACACTCTGGGCATTCCGGTTGGGGCACGAAAGCCACTAACTTGGTGTTGCACAAACATACGTGGCCTAAGAAAAGATGTGAAATCAAAGGGATCTAGACTCTGTGTGCTTTGAAAGAACGGCGGTGGCCGGGGCGGGAGCCTACCTGTTTCAATACCAGCTGACACCGAGTGTGTCGCCGATAGAGTTTGTGCTAAATCCCCTGTGCTAAATGAAACACCGGCCTGTTGAGAGACCGATGAGTGGATGAGTGGGGCTGTGCTTTGCATGGCTGGGCGGACCACGACTTGTTCAATACGCAACGGCGACGAACGCACGTCGGTAGTAGATGTGGCTACCCGGTTAGTAACGGTTTGGGGAGAGTCGGTAGTTAAAACTTTGTCCGACTCTATCACAGCTTCACTCATTTCTTTTCTCCCTCTTTCCTCACCACTACCTATCTCTTCCACTACTACTTCTTCTTCTACTTCTTCGATTATGGTTGACGTACCTGCAGCAACAGTAGCAGTTTCCGAACTCGCAACACGTGGCCTTTTGCCCATATGTCTCGGAATCAAGTTCGCTGACGGGTCATGATCTGAGTCGTCGTCACCATCATCATCATCATCATCATCATGTGAAGGAATGAAAGGTTCCATTTGGTCGTCTGGATTGGCTGTATCATCATCGGGAGATGATGCAGCAGCATAAGCTTCATCCCAAGTCACATCATCGTCAAATACGTTCACTGGAGGAATCTGAGGTGGTGGTTGAGCTGGTCGTGAAGAGGATGCTTGGCCAACAGTCCGTACTCTTCTCCCGACACTCTTTCTTTTAGTTCTCCTCACCCCTCGTTGTTCAGGAACACCCCCTTGTTCCTGAACCCCCTCAACTCTTAGACCCTCACCGCCTAAAGGAATTGCATCGTGGGTAGGTCCCTCTGGCTCTGGCTGGACCGGCAATGCATTATCTATTCTATACTGCCTAACTACCCTGGACTGTTGGTAAGCATAAGCAAGTAAGTCTTCTCTTAGAACGGCGATATGAGCAAAGTTCATCGCCTTGGGCATTCGTAGAACGTGCATGTACTGGCTCAGCCCTCGGGGATGTTGCTCTCAGTGTGGGATCTCGGCGTTGTCTGTCATAGCTTGATGTATCAAGATCTGGAAGAACCGCTGAAAGGGGACGAAGTTACGTCTCATCTTCGATCTTAGCTGATCGGCAGCAAGTTCTATCATCTCATTCCAGATCAAGACAGCATAGTCGATGTTGTGGTTAAAGACAAATGCGTGGAACATTCGTAGAGTTGCTAGGTTGGTCTTATCTAACCCGGTATGCTTTGACGTCATACATCTGTTGAAGATAGAGCATATCGAATAGTAGAGTGGCGGTAGGAAGATGCGTCTGAACGTTGAAGATCCAGTCAGTGGTAGATTGGGTGGAGGTTGATAACCCAGACTTTGAATGTCCGCACGAAGCTGAGATTCAGGAATCGGATCCTGAATGTTTTCACTAGGTAGGTTTAGAGATCGTCTAAGTGCTCGGAGAGTGAATCGAACATCAAAGTGGTCAACCTTGGCTGTGAACTTAGGTACTCGATCTGTTGGTCTGTATGTTAAGGTACTCCAGAATTGTTTGAGGTAGATTGCAGGCACGAGCTCGACCTTTGTCAATGCAGTCATTACCGGATGATGACTGATAATTTCAGTGATGATTGGATGCTCGAAGCGAACTGCAAGATCTAGACGATGATTGTTGTCTAGAAATTGCACAGGTGGGCTCGTCGATGGATAAATCTCCTCGTCAAGGTCATGTGCGTTTACTGAAGGAAGTGACGAACGATGCGAGCGGATAATGGTATTATCATCCGAAGCATTTTCATCTTGATCAGCCATCTGGAATAGTACACAGTTAAGAATCGGACCAAAATCGAGTTTGTCTAAAAAAAAAATTTAAAAAATTTCCTAAGTGTTGGCCAAGTCGCAATCAACTAAAAATGGAAGGTCACTGACCACTGCGACATCGCAATGGGAAGAGATTTGGGCATGGTGAAGTCGCAATGCAAGATTGCGATTCAGTCCCCAAGTCGCAATGAAGGACTACGACTTGGTTGAATATGTGACCACTGCGACTCGGATGAATGTTGAAGAACATGGTGACTGCGACTTCGATGAACACAGAAAAACCCTAAGTGTTCAAAGCCCTAAAAACTTGTTTTTCGCACTAAAAGTGTTAAAACCACTACCACTAGACTCGAAAAATGTTCGTGAACAAACCCTAGCCATCTAGATTCACTAACTAACAACAACAGATATCGTTTTAGCAGATTTAAGCAATATGACCCTAAAACCCTAAAAGTAACAATAGCATACTGATTTATGGATGAAAAATCATGGGAATCGAGATTCATTACCTCGATGATGATGTGAAGATAATGCATGAACCAGAAACACGATAAAAGCACTTGAATCGAAAAGCAGTAGAGAGAGACTTGAGAGGGTTTTGGAGGGTTTTGAAATTTTGAAAAGGTCAAAGTCTCAATCATATACGAATATTTTCAAAAAGGTGACACGTGGCACAATCTGATTGGTCCAAGGTTTGACCAGCCACGTGTCATCAAGTCGCAATGAACAAATCACAACTTGACAACTTTGAAATCGCAATCGACCATTGCGATTTACATTGTTCACCTGACCAAGTCGCAATGCACTATTGCGATTCGGTACTGTTCATTCCCCCAAGTCGCAATAGGCTATTGCGACTTGGTACTGTTCATCTCTCCAAGTCGCAATAGGCGATTACGACTTGGTACTGTTCATATCCTCCAAGTCGCAATAGGCGATTGCGACTTGGTACTGTTCACATGGTCAAGTCGCAGTAGGTCATTGCGATTTGGCACTGTTCAAACCTCCAAGTCGCAATAGACCATTGCGATTTGGCACTGTTCAAACTTCCAAGTCTCAATGCACCATTGCGATTTGATACTTTTTAAGCTCATTGAGAAGTCGCAATAGAAGGCTGCGACATCTCACTGTCCACATGTGAAATCGCAAGCGATATTGATGTAAATTGGACATTTTTCAGAAAATACAAGAAAGATTTTATCACATTGGAAGATGTCCAACTTGCAATTGATTAAGCACTTAAGATTTTAAAAACACGGTTTTCACTCCCCCTTAAATGATGCAAAGATTTTGCAAAGAGATTTTCATCATTTAAAAGCAAGTGGTTTAAAAACAGATCAGAAAACTTACCTTGAGATCTTCAAATAAGTAGCACATAAATCAACACTTACAAGCTCAGTTAGATATACACGCTCCCCCTATTGTGGTGCATACTCTTTAAATTTGTACTCCCCCTGAGACTATGAACACACCTTATGCAGGCATAGATATCATAACAAGAAATAAAAGGCAACAGAGATAATAAACAATGAAAAACAACAAAGACATGAAAATAAATATTTTAGATTGAGAACAGAATGATATGAAAATTTGTATGTATCAATCTTGATTGAGAAAACTATATTGAGTTACACATATTTCCATTCATTATATAATCAATATATAATATTAAACTTTCATGTTCAACATGCCGAGCTTGGATACTAAGAAGTTAAAACGTTTTTCATCCAAGGCTTTGGTGAAAAGATCGGCAAGTTGAAACTCAGTTGTGACAAAGTATAGCTCAATCGTACCTTTTTCAACGTGATCTTTGATGAAATGATACCTTATGTCGATGTGTTTGGTCTTTGTATGTTGGACCGGATTAGCTGATATTGCAATTGCACTCTTGCTATCGCAGTAAATGGGGATCTTCTCATACTTGAAGTCATAGTCAGATAGTTGAGTCTTCATCCACAAAACCTGTGAACAACAACTGGCAGCGGCCACATATTCTGCTTCCGCAGTTGAAGTTGAAACACAATTCTGTTTCCTCGAGGACCAACTTACTAGTTTATCACCCAAAAACTGGACATGACCAGATGTGCTCTTCCGGTCTAGCATACTACCACCATGATCGGCATCAGAATATGCAGTGAGTTCAAATCCTGTTCCTTTCGGGTACTACAGACCAAGGTACGGTGTCCCCTTCAAGTATCGAAAGATTCTTTTAACAGCACTCCGATGAGATACCTTTGGTTGTGCCTGAAATCTTACACAGAGACATGTTGCAAACATTATATCTGGACGACTTGCCGTCAGGTACATTAAAGAGCCTATCATCCCGCGGTAATCCTTAACATCTACATCCTCACCTTCTGGATCCGGACCTATTTTAGATCCAGGAGCCATAGGTGTTCCAATAGAGGTACAATTTTCCATCTTAAATTTCTTCAAGATGTCAAACACATACTTCGACTGGTTAATGAAGATGCCTGAGGAAAATTGCTTGACTTGTAATCCAAGAAAGAAATTAATCTCTCCCATCATACTCATCTGGAATATGGTCTTCATTATACCCGAGAACCAAGTACACAATCCAGGGTCAGTTGAACCAAATATAATATCATCAACGTAAATTTGTACTAAAAGGATCTCACCGTTTTTATGCAGAGTGAAGAGAGTTGTGTCGATTTTACCTTTTCGAAAGCCAGCACCAAGTAGGTAGGTAGATAAGATTTCATACCAGGCGCGAGGGGCTTGCTTTAGACCGTAGAGAGCTTTGTCAAGAATGTAGACGTGATCTGGTTTATCTTTGTCCACAAAACCCTCTGGTTGAGAAACATATACTTCTTCTTTCAAGATACCGTTCAAGAAAGCAGTCTTCACGTCCATTTGATAGATAGTGAAGTTTCTGAAAGCGGCAAATGCAAGAAACATCCGAATTTCCTCTAAGCGAGCCACCGGTGCATACGTCTCATCATAGTCAATTCCCTCTTGTTGCCTATACCCTTTGGCTACAAGGCGTGCTTTATTTCTCACAACAATCCCATCTTTATCTTTCTTATTCTTGAGGACCCACTTTGTACCAATCACTGTTTTACCTTTGGGTCTAGGAACTAATCGCCACACATTCAATGCTTCAAACGAATTCAGCTCATCTTGCATGGCAATGATCCAATCCGGATCTTCCAAGGCTTGTCGAACTGTTGAAGGTTCAACTTGACTTAGAAAAAGCGCGTAAAGGACTTCATTAGCCGTTGCAGATCTAGTCTTTACAGGTTCAGAGACATCACCAATGACTTGCTCAATTGGGTGACTCTTAGTCCATCTTGAAGCATGAGGATGAACAATTATAGCACCATAGTTGGGATCCACTAAGGTAGGATCTCTATCAAAATTCAGCTCTATTGTCAAGGTAGGTTCCGGAAGTGATACGGGTTCATTGACAGAAATGTCAACAGGAACTGCCTCCGGTTCTGCTTCAGAAGATGACTCACGTTGAGTTGCAGAATCCTCACCATTGTCATTAGAAGTTGTACCTGACGAAGAAGCACCATTCGTGGATACATGTTGTGTTGTTTGTGGAGATTCCCTATGCATATTACTTGAAATTGTAGCAGGAGTTGTTGCACCAGTCGAAGGAGTAGTCAGTTCCGATGAAGGCCCTGACAAAGTAGCATTAGCTGGTGGTGTGACAACATTGCTCCTGTCAGTCATAGATGAATTAGGTTTATCACTTCTGAAAAAATCATCATAAAAGTATTCAAACAATAAATCAAGATCATCAGGTTTAGAGTTAGAAGCGGATGCTTGATCCTTGTTCGAAGATCTAGTCACCATAGGACGAATCTGTCCAGATGCTAATACACCTGATATAGCGGGTTCTGTACTGTTTTGCACAGAAACCATCGTCTCAGTTTCATCAAATCTGACATTTACGCTTTCTTTCACAGTTCTAGACGACTTGAAATAGACTCTATATGCTTTTGATGTGAGTGAGTATCCGATGAAAACGCCCTCAATACCCTTTGGACTGAGTTTGTTCAAGTTGTCCTTGTCGTTCAGCACAACACATCTGCAACCAAACACACGAAAGTAGTGTATCACAGGTTTTCTATTATTAATCAGTTCATATGGAGTTTTACCAAACCGGCGATGGATAACTGAACGGTTTTGTGTATAGCATGCCGTAGCAACAACTTCAGCCCACAAGAACAGAGGTAGATCAGCATAGGACAGCATCGTTCTGGCAGCTTCAACAAGTGTGCGATTTCGTCTCTCAACGACTCCGTTCTGCTGAGGAGTTCTAGCTGCAGAAAACTGATGAGAAATTCCTAATGATTTAAAGAAATCATCAAGAGTCTTGTTCTTGAATTCTGTCCCGTTATCTGACCTAACAGTCTGAACTGATTGTTGACGGTTCACTTGAAGTTGCTTGATTAACGAGATTATCAAGTCAGGTGTTTCGTCTTTTGATCGAAGAAACTTGACCCAAGTATATCTCGAATAATCATCGACAATTACTAACACGTATCGTTTGGCACTGACGCTCTGAGTCTTCATTGGACCACAAAGATCCATATGAAGGATTTCTAACGGTTTTTGTGTGCTGGGTTCGGGTTTTGGTGGATGAGGGGCTCGCTTTATCTTCCCCTTCTCACAAGCAATACAGAAGTTGTCTTTCTCAAACTGCAGAACCGGTAGACCTATGACTAAATCACCCAACGTTAGCTTTTGAATGTAACGAAAGTTGAGATGAGATAGTCGTCTATGCCATAACCAACTCTTTTCCATAGATGCCTTAGACAACAGACACACGTCATTCTTCGGCTTAACTTTTGATAGGTCAATAGTGTAAAGATTTGACTTTCGCGAACCGACTAGAAGTTCATTTCCTCCATTGGTTAGAATTGCGCACCGAGTCTTCTTGAAATGGACTTCTAGGTTTTATCACAAAACTGACCTATACTAAATAAGTTATGCCCTAAGCCTTCAACATAATTACCTTTGGTTATTCTGACTTTGTCGGTCACAATATCTCCATAACCTCTGATTGGAGCATAATGATCATTTCCAAATTTAACTTTCCCTCCATCGTGTTCCACAAAGTTGGTCAACAGCTCCTTTCTACCTGTCATGTGTTTAGAGCAACCACTATCCAAATACCACACATGACAAAGCTGCAAAATGGAGTTTAAACAGTTTTAGGTACCCACTGCCAATTGGGTCCTTTCGGGTTAGGAGAATTAACCTTCTTCTTTGAATTGTAGTGATTATAATATCTATTTGAATAAAAACGATTTGAACCAGAGAAATTATAACCAAACCATGAAGAATAATCAGACTTGCAGATAAAATCATCTACACCACATGAAGAGCAACAAATTTGATCATGTGCTAAATTAATCAGTTGTTGCATAGAAGAAATCTTGTACGGAATTACAAGTTTTTGTTTGTTTGAAGCAACACGATCACTAACATTAGAAACAAAAGTGTTTTTCTTGGAATTAAAAGCGACAGTAGATGATTTTCTCTGGGCCACATCATGTGTGAACTCCTTTATTCTCCACTCTACCCGCGAGTTGTTTCTTAAATTACGATCTGAAATGGAATCAAAGTAAGAATCGTAAGCGTAGGAAGTTTGAACTTTAGAAGATTTAGATTTACGCTTATTTTTCTTTTTCTTTTTCTTTTTCTCAACGGTCTTAGAAGATTCCCCTTCGAAGAATTTCTCCTTGGGTTCCTCTTCCTTGACCAAAAACTCAGAATGATCCGGAAGTTTAGCACTAAAGTCAAAATTAACATCCTTTTGTTGAACTTGCTTATCTTTCCTTTCACAAGGAGTGGCAATAACATGATCAACTTTAATATCATTGGAGGAGGAGTGATGAGAGAAGTCACAAGATTTTTCATTAACAGGTTCTTCCTCTAACTCAATGGGACCAAAATCATCCAAATCAACCGCCATCATGCTTCTATTAAGAGAATCGCCTATGAAAGCTTTGCATGAGGAAGCATCTGAATCAGAGGAAGCTTTGCTAGCAAACTCTGTCGTAGCTTCGGTGGATAGATCTGTCAATTTTCCCATGAGTCTTGAGATCTCATTTTGAAAGTATTCTTTATTGGACTCAAGATCATTTCTTTCTTTGATCAAAATGTTTTCTAAATCAACTATTTTCTTTGAAAGCAAAACATTTTCAGTTTCAAAAGACATTCTTTCAAATTTAAATCTCTCTCTTTCTTTCTCAATATTATCTTTTTCAAGAAATAACTTTTTTCTGAAAATCCGAAACTTGACGTGAGAGATTCAAACATCTAAGTTCCAGAGATTTCTTTTCTTCTGAGGTTTTTAAAGACGAGATAGAAACAACCTTCTCAGATTTTTCATTCAAGTTATCTAACAAAGCGGTTAGCATTACTTCCTTTTCAATATCAAATGCAAGTTGATCATCATTTCTGACATCATCAATCTTGCTTTTAATATTCAATTCAAGATCAACCAGCTTTTGTTCAAGTACCAAGGGAGGATAATAGATTTTGCCTTCAGAGACTGGTTTTGATACAGTTCCCTTCGGTGACTGAACAACATAGCTATCGAAATAGTCATTAGGCAGAATTTTCTTGTCTTGCAATGCCTTCCTATTCGCTTGATCATAAATATAAGGAAGTTGCATAGTCACAGTTGTTTTTCTTTTAACTTCTTCTTCAGCTCCATGTTCCTCCTCATTGATCCATTTAATTTTGAATTTAGGATCCTTTAAAAACTTGAGCCATTGAAACTTATAAATACACGGTGCCTTTTTCAACGCATTCTCCAAATAGTGAGGATTGTCATATCCCACACCCCATTTAGAGTTGTAATATCTGAAATTCTTAGGCGTGTTAAGAAAAATGGTTTGTTCGGATTGGCCAAGTTTATAAAGTTTAGCTTCCAGATCACTAGCTTTTTCAGACAATTCATTGTTTATATCTTTATAAGAACGCAACATTTGTTCCAGCTCATTCCTCCTATTCTCAGCAATTTTCACACTTTCTCCCATTTCGTCCATTTTTCTTCGAAAGTAGGTTCGAGATTTTTCGATCTCAATCCTTTCAACTTTTAAATCATCATTTAACTGTTTATGGTCAATGATAACTTGCTTTTGAAGCGCAATAGTTTTATGTGCCTTTTTCAGTTTCTCGCTTTGTTCATCAAGTTTTAATTGAAAGACTTGGAACTGATTACCATAATGATTAATAGTGCAGAGATCTACCTCATTTGTCTCAGGCGCCGCATCAGCCTCTGAATCCTCATCATCTCTGCTCATCAAGCACATCCTAGCAAAAGCAGTCGTGTCTTCCTCCTCTTCATCATCTGTCTGGTCCAACCAAAACTCTTCCTCCACTGGAAGCTCAATCCCCGACTCTTTCTGTTCATCTAACAAAGCCTTCTGCTTGTAGTAGTCGGCATTCTTCACCTTTGGTTTCCAGCAGTCTTTGGAGAAATGACCGGTTTTCCCACAGTTGTAACACTTTTGATCATTATCTCTTTTCTCAACAAACTTCTTCATCTCCAGCCTTTTACCATCTTCCTTGTGATCATCAAACTTCTTTGACTCAATCCGATTCTTATGTTCATAGTTTTTCGAACCAGATGAGTAACGTTGGTTGTTTGATCCGGGAGTTTTTACAAATCTGCGCTGAAAGGCCTTGGAAAGAAGTATCATAGCCTGCCTTAAGCTTTCAGCTTCATCTAAGTCAGCTTGGTCTAATTCAAATTCTTCTCTCTGAACACTTTTTCCCTTTGCTTGTCTTGACAACAATGCTAACGGCTCATCTTCAATCTCATCTTCTACTGCCTTCTTCTCAGACCCCACCAACTTCTTTTCCTTCTTAACATTCTTCATCAGCTTCTTCCTTTTCAGCTCAGCATCATCTTCATCTTGCTTTAAGGTTTCAAACATTTGTTGTAACGGAAGAGAATCCAGTTGGGAATTCTGTTTCATTCTATGAGCATACTTCTTCCACTCGGGCTGAAGCACGTTCAAGAATTTCACATTAGTCTCCATGATGGATTTTGATACTTTATAACTGTTGAGATCATTGAGGATAGTTGTGAAACGATCATAAGCTTTATCTAAGCTCTCACCCTCCTTCTGCTTGAAATTCTCATACGTATTGAATACATTTGATATTCTCAGCTGGTTTTCCACTTCTGACCCTTTATATAGCTTGATAAGTTCATCAAACATACCTTTACCTATTTCACTTAAACTATCAACCTTCCGATATATGTCGTTGGTTAAGGCTTGCATAACTAAAGATCTAGCTGCTTTATCGGCTTTGTATCTCAACAAATTGTCACATGTGTAGTCCTTTGGATGAATAACTACCATGTTACCTTCTGGATCTTCTTCACGAACCTCTCCTAGAACCCCATTTATCAAGGATTCATGGATAAAAGTTCCATTTTCTTGTCTTTCAACGTAGTCAAGGAATCTGTCTTTCCAAATCTTAAAGTCTTTCGGGAAAAGAACGGGTGGTTTGTCCTTTGAACCAATAGTTAACATATCTCTGGCAGTCATTTTGAATTACTTGTTGTTGATCGTTAAAAATCTGATTAATCTGATTAGGAGTAACTTTTATATTTTCAAGTTTAAGTCTCAACGCACTTAAAGTCGCAATGGGTTTGAAGTCGCAATGCAATGAAGTCGCAATGCTTGAAGTCGCAACAGCTGGAATCGCAACAGATGAAGTCGCAATAATTGGAATCGCAACACTTGGAGTCGCAATGAAGTGGAATCGCAACACCTGGAGTCGCAATAAAGGATTGCGATTTGGGAATGAAGTCGCAATAGGTCACTGCGACTTGGTACTGTTCACGGGTTAATGGACTGCGATTCGGGAATGAAGTCGCAATAGGTAACTGCGACTTTGTACTGTTCACTCAAAGTTCACTGCGATTTCGATGAATAATCGATGATTGCGATTTCGATGAAGATCAAGGTTGCGATTTCGATGAATACCAAGGTTGCGATTTCGATGAATATCCAAAAAATCGGGAGTTGATTCTTCAATAATGATCCAAATGATCTGAAAATTGGTAGGTAAGGTCGAAATACGATTCTGGGCAGGTTTACAACTTCAAGTTTTGTCCAAAAACCACTAGAACAGTGATTTTCGATCCAAAACAGAGTGCAGAAATATAAAGTGCGAAAATGAGGAAAACAATCCAATCTGAGCTTCGATCCTTGCGTTTTTGCGGAATAAAACACACAGGACTATCCTAGAAACAACCCTTGATCAATTCAAATCCATTAGAAGAACTCTAATGGCTAAAATCAATCAAAAATTGAAGAAAAATGAAGAACTCTCAAAAATGGAAATATTTCTCTCAATCCTAACCAAATCACAGATTTACAAGCTCTGATACCAATTGTGATCCCAGAACAAGTAATCAATTCATATTAACAACAAAGGAAGCCATCTCTATATTCATTAAAGATCAAAGTAGCACACAATGATGATTGGAATGGAAGAACACTATGTGTGGCTACTAGGTGTAATGGATGACCTCTTAACCTAAAAGAGGAAATAAACAAACATTATATACTTAGGGTATAGAATACCCTAATGACACAAAAGGTCCTTCTACATGGTACAATTACATTTTCAGCACTAACACCAACAATCGGTGAAAGACCCCTCGCTGAAAAGAGCTCCCATCGATGTCCAACGTCAGCTATTGGATGATGCCCAAAGGATCGTTGAATAAAAGACCAAGGTATCTGACTCGACTTTGGAATGGTGCAATGAAATGTTGACCTATCGATCTCGACCATCCAAAATCATCAAGGTGCTCATCAGAGGGAAACTGTTCGCAAATACTCCTGTTGTTGAAGTTGACGTATTCAGAGAAGACAAAACCAAGCAAACCTTCTATGCTGCAAATTTAAAGAAGTTTGGTCTCTCTGAATGGTTGGAAGTGAAATTAGCCATTCAGCGATCTCGCTCAAAGTTCAAGAGCCATGTCGAGAAAATTCTAAATTATCAGATCGACTTGGTTTCTTCTACTGTGGATATTCCTCCTTCCACTCTTCTTCCACCTCAACAAAGAAGGGCCTCTATAAAGAAAAAGTCGAAACCTTCCAGCTTAGGTCCTCCTATACGGAATGAAACACGTATAGGTTTCTCACGCGAAGAAGTACTCGGTCGTGACCCTGACCTCTCAGTACTTGACACCTCCATGCCTCCTGGTGAAACCTTCATACCTGGAAAAGTCTTAAGTGAACCCTATGGCATCTTCTTTTTAGACTTCTATGGAAGACAACACTTTCAACGCATCTCTGAGCTTCCAATCACTCCCATCGAACAGCTCAGAGATCTCATCTACTAGTGTGAAGTCAGACACGACATTAAGGCACGCCACCTCAAGCCTCTGATCTTTGAAGAAGCAAAGAACAAACGAGAACAAGGTGTAACGGTCCCTGACTGGATGATTCCCACATCAAAGACCCTCGATGAACTTCTCATCAAGGAAGAACCTTATGATGGATAGGATTGCCTTGTAATTCTTCTATCCTTATCTATCAACATCTTTTGTACTTGTAATTTTTCCACTTCCCTTTGTAATCTTTACGAAGTTTAAAGAAAAATTTCAGCGAATGTACTTTACTCCATCAGTACTGAAAAGATCCCAGAAAACAGTAAAAGGGACAAATATTTTATGAGTTCTTTTTATCCTTATGTTTTCATACTTACCAATTTTCTCTGTTGCTATGTCATAATCAAATAGGGGGAGATTGTTGATCCAAACCCTCAGTGATTTGATAATGATCCTCTATTAAATACTTAGTGAAAATTGTAAGTAAACAATATGTATTAGAGTTTCACTATCGCTGATAAGTACTAAGACTGTTTTAGTACCGCTGATAGGAACTCTCGCTCTTTAAGTTAAATAGTCAGCGAACTCTGTTCATCGAGTAGCTCTAAGCCTGTTCAGTCTATGAGATGATCGCTGATAGTTTAGTTGTTTACTTATGATCCCTGAAGACAAGTTTCACGTCAACATATGTTCTACGCTGAAGTCGAAGATCAAGCCCAAGAACCAGTGACAAGTCTACTAATGAACTGATGCGGATATCAGCAAAGCAAGATTTGTCCACTCAACGTGAAGTATCAAGTAGAAGACTTCAGCAATCGCTGAACTTTATCATTCACTGATAAAGATTTGTTCAACGAAAACTGATCATGAAGTTCTCTCTGCATGTTACTATTGTCTTACCTCCCTTGCACGTCTCCGTACGAACTGTCAGAACAGACATATCTTTTGTCTGTAATCGTACAACAACTCTGATTCTACATTCTGCACCATGCGGCTACTAGGTTGTCTACAAAGGTACATGCAACCACTCAGCTGCTGCCACGTGTAAAGCAATACTGTCATGCATTAAACGCATGCACTATATAAGAAGAACCCTACTTCAGTTTTGAAGTGTGCTCGGACCATCTTCTTCTTTCTCTCTTATTGTTAAGTTATTATTCGTAATTTCTTTAACTCTTTCTAGTGCAAGAAACTTAGTGTTTCTCAGGACTTGTTTAAATTAGGTTTATCCTTAATCTTGTTCCGCAACAAGTTGCAAATTGTTTTAAGATTTATCAATAAACAATTTAGAAAAGTAAAATAGTGTGTTTGTATTCAACCCCCCCCCCCTTCTACAAACTTGTATAACCCTTCGGGACCAACACATTACACTGAGAGGACAGCTGGAGTGGGTGTAGTGGCAGTCGGCTGTGTTCCCTGACCTGTAGTTATGTTTTTAAGCATATTAGTCATAGAAGCAAGCTGAGTTGTCAATGCGGTGTAAGCATCCAAATCATGCATTCCAGTAGTCTTCTTTGTAGTTGGTGCCCTTGGATCAGCCCAATGCCCATTATTTGTGGAAATCTTTTCAAGAATATCATACCCGGTGTTATAGGTGTTGGAAGTAAAGGCCCCTCCTGATGTCGCATCGAGCATTTGTTTTGCATTGGAATCAAGTCCATTGTAAAACGTCTCAAGTTGAATACAGTAGGGAATGCCATGGTGAGGGCATTTCCTTAATAATTCCTTAAACTTTTCCCATGCATCGGGAATTGCTTCATCATCCATTTGTTTGAACATGCAAATTTTATTTCGGGACTTAGCATTCCGGGTAGGTGGAAAATATTTTCTTAAAAAATTTTCAGCCATGTCAACCCATGATGGTACAGAACCTGGTGCCAATGAATTAAACCATATTTTTGCCCGATCCCTTAAGGAAAAAGGAAATAATGTGAGTCTTAGAGCATCAGAAGATACTCCAGGAATCAGAAAAACATCGGTGATCTCTTTAAAAGATTTTAAATGTGAGTGTGGATCTTCCGATGGAAATCCGGCAAATTGACCATTGGCTTGCAACATGCGAAACATAATGGGTTTTGGTTCAAAATGCGTTGTATCCATATGAGGCTTTACAATTCCTGAATTTAATTGCTCAAAGTTAGGAATTGCATAGTCCATAATTCTCCCATTTTTCGAGTTTGCAAGATCAATGATATTTAATGGTTCATTTAAATCATTGTTACCATGAGATTCTTCCTCATCATCTTCGTTATCAATTATTTGCTCTTGAAAAACATGAACTTGTGGATTTCTAAAATCGGGCGGATTACCGAAAACTGGTGGTGGGATTCCAAAATTTGGTGGTCCTCTCGGGTTTCCTAAATCTGGTGGTCTAATGTTATTGTTCCATAGAGGTGGTGGTCGTTTTTCTACCACGGGTGGCCGTGGTGGTCTACGCTCAAATCCGGGTGGTGCATCCATATCGGGAGGATTCATCGAATTTGTAGTTCTTTGTAACCTCCGTCTATGATGCAAGGTTCTTTCTATGCCAGGATCTAACTCAAAAAGTTCCCCACGTTGGATTCGTGGCATACACCACACTTAGTGTAATTTGGACGGTGGTAGAAAAATTAAATCTTTTAAAATACTTTTATAAACTTTTAACGTGCCAATCCCCGGCAGCGGCGCCAAAAACTTGACAGTGCTTTGAATACACCGATAGACGTGTGATAATTAAACCTCAACGCAAGTATACATCAAGATCTAATGTCGTCTTTTCAAGTAATAAAGTGGTAAAATACCAGATATCGTTCCCACAGAGATTGGAGTAAAAGCGCAATAAAAGTCTAATAAAAGAGATGATTTCCAAGGATCAAGTCAAAGATAATATTTTTGTGTTTGGAGTTGGATTATCACAGATTATATAAAACATATAATAAAGAAAGCAAGGGTGTAAGATGTTGGGGTGAAGCTTAATTATAAATTCCAGCAAACCAATGTTGTGGCAATGCTACAACATTGATTCCTCAATACTTAAATTCACCATCTATTTGTTAGATGCCCTTCTGAATCTTCAACACTACATTATTGATCTAGCTTTCAACAACTCATTCCTAGTGATGTATCAGGACTATCAATAATAAAATGATGCCTTTCAAATATATGGATAAACAAATTACTTAATTTGTTAAAAATCACTCTTCCAAGTTGATCCCATATCTGTTAAGTTGACGTGTTCTGAGTGGTTCATTCCTGATACGCACTCTACACTTTTACCATCATGATGATGACCAACTTATCGGGCAAAATCAACCCAGAAAAGACAGAGATGACAAATTCCTTTGTCAGTAGCTCTTCCAAATCTTACTTCCTTTGTTATTCGGATTGACGTGCATATTAATGGCTCATTCCTGATGTCGTGGCACTTTAACACTTTCAAAGTGAACAAAACGTCACGGAGTAAACTTATCTTTATAAAACTTAACATGAAATGGTGAACATCATTATTGAGAAATAATGTCCACTATTCTTTATAATTAAAACTCCACCCTTTAATCTCACACCCAAGCTATAAAAATTAGCTACTCATACTTGAAATTAAATTGCAATAAATGTAAATTACTGAAATGAAAGACATAAAATAAATGACGTAAAAGTAAATGACAATAATGTAAAGAACAATAATTAAAAACAATGAAGAAGTGCAGCAATGTTGTTGGCAATGCTGCAACAACTCATGTATTTGAACTAAAGAAGAAGAACAAGATGAACAATATTCCTTGCATAACTTAAAGAAAGCAATTAAAGAGTTTTCAAATCAGTTTCTGAACTGATCGATGGCTATCCAAAACAACACAAACACACCCTATTTATACAAAAGAAGTATGGTCTCTAAGCCATACCATAACACAACTACCATACTATTTATGTACCATGAATGTAACTATTCATGGTACCAAATACTATTATAAGGAGATGTCTTGTGTACTAATGCCATTACAACATACAAAACTACTTTAGGATGAATCCAAAGCAATGAAATTCAGATTGCATGCTGCTGTTTTTCTCAAAAATCGCATTTCCAGCCTTTTTATTCCATCCCGTCGCCATCAGTCTTGGATGCTGCAGCATTGAAGTAGCATTACCTACAGTTTTCTTTATTTTTAGCCATTCTACTTAGTAAAACAAGTAAAATCCATCACTTAGTTCCATGATTAAAAAAGGTATAAATAATAGAATAAAATAACACAAAAGTTGGGATAAAACAAAATATTATATATAAAAATATAAGAAAAAGACACAATATGCATTAAATAAATAATGCATATCAACAATACACCTGCATCCAAAGACACGAAAATAGTGTATTACAAGTTTTCTATTATTAACCAATTCATAAGGAGTCTTGCCAAACCGGCGATGTATGATTGAACGGTTTTGTGTATAGCATGTCGTTGCAACAGCTTCAGTCCACAGAAACAGAGGTAGATCAGCATAAGACAACATCGTTCTGGCCGCTTCAACGAGTGTACGGTTCCGTCTTTCAACGACACCGTTCTGCTGAGGTGTTCTGGCCGCAGAATATTGATGAGTAATTCCTAATGACTTAAAGAAGTCATCAAGAGTTCTGTTTTTAAACTCTGTCCCGTTATATGATCTAACGGTCTGAACTGTTTGTTGACGATTCACTTGAAGCTGTTTGATTAACGAGACGATCAAATCAGGTGTTTCGTCTTTTGAGCGTAGAAACTTGACCCATGTGTATCTCGAGTAATCATCGACGACAACTAACACGTAACGTTTGGCACTAACACTCTGAGTCTTCATCGGACCACAGAGATCCATATGAAGGATTTCTAAAGCTTTGCTTGTGCTGGGTTCGGGTTTTGGTGGAGCTTAATTTGTAAGATTCAAATATACATATAACAAGATTTTTTTTAAACTTGATGTACACTAAATACCTTGAGAAAGTAAGAACGGTACATTCATATATGAATACATTGAAAAATCTATTTAATGATGCATATGTGAAACAACGATACAGATATATGGATTTATATATGAATGCATCTTCAAATGCATATATTTGGTGAGACTCACGTCCCCACTCCCCAATCTCACTTCTAGAAATTAATGCTTGAGTAGGCATGAGAGTTATCCCAAATAAAATCAGCACTAAACCATGGCAAAATAAAAAATAAACCATTGCAGAATTAGCACATATAAGTTTTTAACAAGATCAACGGTTCATAGCAATAGACCAATAGTAAATAAGTACTTGTGCAACAGAACAAGTTTGATCATTACCATAATCAACAAACAAAGACGTTGGAAGTATGATACACATGTGAATAACAAACAGAAAATAAAGAGAGAAGTTCAACACAAATTCTAAATGAAAATTCATCGTGATAATGCTTTATGATTGACGATCTATGGAGCGGAATTCTTCCACCTACCTCACATTTCAAAGATGTACAACATAAAAATTCAGGTTAAACACAGAAATATGGGGATGATGTGAAATATATGGGGATGCAAATTAAACCACATATATGTGTAACAAGAAAATAAAGTTGAAGAAGTTACCTTTGCGATTGATGAAAGGTAAATGAATTCTAGGGGATTGACTGCTTCAAAAGAAGACGTCACTCATCAACAAATGCCATTTTATCTTGATCCATGCTTGGTGGTTGTTCACGCGCTTCAAGTTTCCTTATTATCTTTGTGCTCCTACCAAGAAGTTTGGTTGCAGCCTTAACACTTGTCTCTCGTTTCTCTATCACACTTTCATGACATTTGGTTTCTATGGCTCGTGGTATATTAGTGAGGCAAGCAGACAATATCGATGAAACCATGCAAGATAATGACACAAATAACTCATTTTTGCTAATTGGTTGAATGTTGATGTTGTAGTTAAGCAAGAGTGTTCCAGCAATACGGTACATCGAATTAGCAACAATCAACTTATAAGGAAAGTTCTCCATCGATTCTCCATTCGTACTCCTTTTTATCTCTAAAACAATATCTTCAGCTTTATCGGCAAAACAATTTTAGAATCTATTGTGATGTTTTTCCTTCGAGGGTGTTCCCCAACCACTTGAAATTGCCTTCAACCTTATGCCATAAATTTGTTGTTGCCCTAGCTTTGAACATTTATATATCCACTTACACTATTGAGGGTTTCTTCCACGAGATGGATGTATGAAAGGCCATCACCAACACCTTTCAACAAGCTCTCAACCTTGTCCTTACGAATGTTTGGGAGAGCAACAACAATACATGTTAGTGTTACTACTGGTAAGCTCCAACTATTAACCGGTTCAGTAGTAACTAGATGTTGAACTTGATCGATGTCAAACATCTCTACTCCCTTGAAATCGGTAGATTTCCCGAGAAGCTCTAAAAGATCATTATGTTGTTCTTTCTCAACCTTTGGAATCAAGCGATTCATTGAGTTTGAAATGTCTTTCACTGTTATCTCTGCAAGCTCCATCTCATCTTGTACTTGCAAAAAATAATTGCTAAGGTCTTCTATATTATCACTACTTGAGCTTATGGGTGTAATAAACAACAACGCCTTCAATGATTGCCAACAATATGAACATCACACAACAAAGATTACGAGGACTATCCGGATGAGCCCTATCATTTTGCATGTTACAACAATTGCGTTCTGAAATCCGATGCAAAGGCATAGAATAAGTTTCTTCAAATTATGGAAGAGATCTCTTGATCTACGGGCACTTGATAGAAAAGTTAAACGACTTTCTTTCCACCCACACAACATTTGGGTCCAATACTTCTCTACTTTAAATACCACCAAATGGTTCCTAGTGAATAGTTTAAACCTCACGACCGTAAAAACATCTAAATATCGGGGCAATACTACCTACTACAACTCCAATGAACTGAGTTATGAAAATGGCAAGCATTGACCAGTTGTACTCTGATTGGTAATCCCTATACGTATGTGAGACATAGATTACCAGTACTATAAATGTGTATGAAAGTAGAGTAATTACACAAATTATGCCACAAGCTAAGCATTGGATAATGAATTACTAGCTATAACAAATTGAGGGCTACCACTTTCTGCCATAACCCAATATCTTTTCACATATTGTCTTAGTCTCTCTACCGTAGACATCATATGTAGATCATCTGAAGTTGTTTTTCTTATTTTCTTAGAGGTTGGAATTGTTATCGTAGAAGACATCAGTATGATTAGTAACATGAGCATCAAGACCATGTAGAAGATTGCTCATATTACGGAATTCTGGAGACCAAGATCGTATCCTAATCCTATGTAAACTTTATCAAGAATTTCATCTACTGAATTGCCTATAACACCTGTAGTAATCTCTATGCAAATATTTACAATTATGGCAACGATGAGAATGGACAAACCTATGATATTTGCAAGAAGTGTCTTGTTGTCCATAGAAGCCAAAGAAGGCATTATGTTAGCCATCATTATGCACATGAAGGCCATGCTTCCCAACTTGGTCGCTTGGTCTACAAATCCAGGCATCAGACTACTCAGATCGATGGGCAATTTCATGGCGACGGATATGATTGTGATAGAAGCAGCATTAAGAGAGAAATATTTACAAGGAAACCAAAAATTTTCTATTTCGGAAACCATGCAACAAATCAACCGCCATGGCAAGGATGCAGAATGCTGATGCTATTGCAACATAGATTCCAATCCACAACATAGGTCCACTATATATGTTGTATGCTACCGTAAGCTCTTTGGTTTTGGAACAAGAATAGTTGAGTCCCAACATGGCATTTGCAGAGATATTCAAAATACAATTTTCTGAAGGTTATACATTACGACAAGATAACTCGTCCACTTCCATGAAACAATAGTTCGAGTAATAACCATATATACCCTGGAACATGGAATTTCGTTGAGCCATGTAAGTTGAAGCTAATTGTTTACCAAGTTTTTTGGACGGAAACTTCAAATATATATGTGCAATATATTCAATGGTCTTGCGTGGAGAGTTAAAAGAGAACAAACAATTCTGTCCTAAGGAACATATTTGTATATTGATTTGAATATAAATGACAATGATCATTACTTGTAAATAGGGGTGCTCAAAAACCCGATCAACCCAACCCAACCCGACGTGAAATAACCCAAACCGAAGCAACCCGATGTCCATTCGAGTTGTAAAATCCTCAAACCGTATGTATTGGGTTGATAACATGTTACGAGAATTTGAACTCAACCCAACCCGATGAACCCGATATATATATATATATATAGTGTTAGGTTCATTTGAAAAGTCTAAATATTTTGAGAAACGGAGAAGTAAAAAAACACGGGAGTGTTCATATATGAATGTTCATATATAACAGTCATATATGAACGTTCATATATGACTGTTATATGAACGTTCATATATGAACGTTGGAGTGTTCATATATGAATGTTCATATATGACTGTTTATATATGAACGTTCATATATGACTGTTCATATATGAACGTTCATATATGAACACTCCCGTGTTTTTTTACTTCTCCGTTTCTCAAAATATTTAGACTTTTCAAATGAACATTTCCCTATATATATATATATATATATATATATATATATATATATATATATATTCAATCTCTTATCCATCTCTATATATATAACTCCTTCACACACACACATGTATGTATATATATATATAGTAAATGCTAACATATACATGCAAATTGGGAAAAACAGTTGATGGTGATATATTTAAGATTTAAGAAATATGCAAATTGGAGACGTCAAGCTATTTGATCATATTTGGTTTAGACATTTTTATATGTAGTATCTATATATTGTGTGAATTATCGGTTGTATTTTAAAGACATGTTTCCTTTATTTTTATGTTTCTAATTTTGATTTTACCTTGTTTAAACACAACCTGACCAACCCGATCAACCCGAACGGGTTGGATTGGGTTGGGTTGTACCTTTGTTTGGGTTGAGTTAGGTTGAAATTTTTTCAAACCGCCAACATTGGGTTGATGTATCAAAATGCCTTCAACCCGATCAACCCAACCCGTGAGCACCCCTACTTGTAAACTTTCTAAGGTTGAAAATAACGATTGGTCAAAAAAATTCATTACTAGTATTCAATATATTTGTTGGCAAAAAAATTCATTACTAGAAATTCATTACTAGAAGATGTTGGCAAAAATTCATTACTAGAAGATGTTGGCAAAAAAAGGAAAATTAATTATATTTGGTAAGTCACTTTCAAACTTAGGGTAGTTTAATTAATTTTCCTTTTTATAATCTAATTATTAATTATTTTTTAAAAGTATCATTTAATTGAAATATATTTAAGGTTAACAAATTTTAATGTTTTCACTGTTATTTAAATATATCAATTAATAAAGAAAGTAAACATTTTGCCAATAGCGTGTAGCTCAGTTGGTAATGAGTTGGGGCATCTTTGTACAAAAAACAGAATGTCTCGAGTTCGAACCCAAGACACCCTCATAGTCACAACCGTTGAGTAAGTCAGATATGCCCCCCACATTATGGATAGGCAGCCGATTGTGGGCCGGTTAGGATTGCCGGTATCGACATTTTGTACAAAAAAAGAAAGTAAACATCTAACGATTGCTTGTTCTCCCTATATGTGTAATTGGTGATTAATTTCTCACAATGAACATATATAACATAATTATTTTTACATACTCCAATAATTTAATTTGTAATGGCTTATTTTTGGATTTTGATGTCTTTGATACTTCAATTTTCATTTGAAAGTTTCGTTTCATTAGTTTCATTTTAAAATTAAGAGTAAATTACGTTTTTTGTCCCTGTGGTTTGCTAAAAATTATGGATTTCATTTTTGTGGTTTTGAAATTTTGGTTTTCATCCCTATGGTTTGTAATTCATTTCTATTTTAGTTCCTGAGACAATAATACTACTTTTAAGCATAAAGGACTAAAATAGAAATGAATTGAAAACCATATGAATGAAAATAGCAATAAAATTTAAAACATAAGGACAAAACAAGTGATAAATTATAAACTATAAGGATGAAATTCGCAATTTCAAAACTATAAAGACGAAAATAGAAATTTTCATCAAACCACATGGACTAAAAATGTAATTTACTCTAAAATTAAAGTAGATTTTTTGCATGTTGAGAATGTAACATGATCAAATACAAAAATAAAAATAAGGGGTGGTTCACTACAAGAAAAATGGTAATTAGTGACAAAAAAAAATTGGTCACTAACGGTAAAAAATTGGTCACTAAGGTCATTTAGTGACCAAAATTTCGGTCGTCACTTTTCGTCACTAAAGGTCCGTCACTAATTTACAATAGTGACCAAATACAAAAATGGTCACTAATTAATGACAAAATTAAAGTGGTCACTATGTTTGTGACGAATAAATTGGTCACTAAATTTCGTCACTAAATTAATAAAAGTCGTCACTAATTGTCAAGATAACGGCTCCGTCAATGTTCGTTAACTTTCATTAGTGACCAAAAAATGTGGTCACTAAATTATAAAAAATGAATAAAAAAATTGTCATAAATTTGTACCGTAATTGTTATTACAATATAACTAAAACCTGCTAATTTGTATCTAAAATCAATTTCATTTGCAAAAAGTATTCTTGATCCAAAAAAATATAATTCTTGATCCAAACAAACATGTCAAAGTTATATCAATTTATGGTCACTAAATCACTTAATGACTAATGAAAACAAAACATGATATTATTAGTCTTGTTTGATAAGTTTAATCTCATTGTACCAACATCACCCCATCTACCTGAAGCTGCATACATATTTGATAGCAAGATATACATTCCAGCATTATTAGGCTCCATTTGAAAAACCATCTCTGCAGCTTTTTCCCCTAATTCAGTATTGCCATAAATTCTGCTGGCACCAAGTAGGGCTCCCCATGTAGCAGCGTCTGGTTTACAGGGCATATTCGTCATCAGCTTCTGGGCATCATCTAGCCTCCCTGCTCGACCAAGGAGATCAATCATGCATGTATAGTGCTTAGAATTTGCGCTTATCACGATCCATCGTGTAAAAATACTCTGTGCCTATATCCACCAATCCACTATGACTACATGCAGACAGCACACCAACCCGTATACATTAAGTAGAACACATTAATTGTGTATATTGGATTTAGGGGTTATGAAATATGAATGTATCTTGCAGGTTTGTGTATACAGGTTTGGCCATTAGTGGCATCTAAAAAGTGGTGTGATTGAAAAAAAGGAAGAGATGATAGCAGACTCCACATGTTTGCTTATATATGATATATATATATATAGGACGATAATCAAATGAGAACCACAAATATGTTACAAACCCGTGAGAACCAATGTAAAAATTTTTGTTTACATGATTTTTTTTCATCAAAACCTATGATTTAAGACATTGTTACACATATGTTCATGTTCACCTTATGATAAGTTTACATGTGAAAAACGAATTTTGTTTCACCTAGTGAAATGAAAAATACTCGTAAAAAGTATTCACATGGTGAAACAAATCCATGTGAAACTATCATATTATGAAACACATATATTTGAAGTAAAATATAATAAATCCTACCATTTGATGAAAAATTTTCATGTAAAAACATTTTTATCGGTTCTCACGGTTTATAACATATTTATGGTTCTCACATGATTTAACCCCTATATATATATATATATATATATTCATTCATATGCAACCAAAAACCATAACACAACAAATACAAGTAGTGATTTTGTCGGTAGTCATACATACATACATGAAATTAACCCATGACTTTCGGTAGCCATCCCTCAATCACATCTTCTGTCAGTGGCATCGTTTTGGTGAATGAGTCCAACGAGAACACGCTCTGAAACACAACATTCGAATTTACAATTAGAATCCACATTTGATCACTACTCATAACTAGCATACTATCTGATCGATTTTTATCTGCCAAGATACGAAAGTTAATTAGACCATTGGAACCAGCATTGCTACTTTGACTGCTGTATTCTGTGACCTCAAAGTTACACAGAGGTGAAGACAACTAATGTCTGCCCAAAAGAAGCATTTCATAATTCATACCAACCACAAGTCGGAAAGCGTTCTTGATTGGATACTTGGATGACGGGTGAAAGAAAATAAGCAAGACTAAGAGGAAATTTTTAAATGATAATGCAGGTTGCTCTCATCCAATATAAATGCAGTAGAAAATTTCAGATTTGCATAAAGAATTATTATACAATTCAGTAACAATTGGTGTACCTTCATGTAGGCTTTCAGATGGGTAAGTGAATCTGGAACCGACCACTTCTTGTAATGACCCACAGCAACCTCCAAATGATACAGCTTTGGTGCAAGTGACAAGTCTGCAGCAGAGATATATTGCAAAAAAAATGTAGAAAAATGCACCTGATTCTTTACATCCTTCAACAACTTCTTCCTTGACGACGACCACTGAATCTTTAGAATTCAAACCCATGAAATCTCTCTCCATCTTTCAACTACAAAATTTTAATTTCCCCTAAAGATCAAAATAAACCCCAAAAGATAAAAAGACTTGTAACCCAGAATAAACAAAGAATAGAGAACATTAAAGCCGCCATAGCAACTCAAATCACACCTGCTGCTTTATATTTGTGTTTTGATGCTGACATTAAGACAATTTCATCAATCGGTTTAAAGTGGTGAAAATGGGTGTTAAGAACAAGCAATGTACAGACTTGGGCCCATAGAAAATAATCTAGATTTCAAATTCAAAATGTGGGTCAGCATTTCTTTCAAAGTTGTTAGTTGCACATTTACTTTATTGCACTGCAAACTGATGCCATTTTCACACTAATAACTAAACTTTGAGAAGCCAGAACCAAACTTTAATCAACAATAAATGATCGACCTGCTACTTAAACATAGTGTGAGAAAATATTATATCAAGTCTTCTGAAAATATATAGGAAGAGAATAACATTGCAATTTCCAGATAACTTGAAATTTTAATGGAAAGGTAGGAAGCTATCTTACTGAATTGGCTCAAATCTGCTGTTTTCTTCTTCTTTCGGAAATGGGCTCCCAATAAGATTAGAAACCTTATATTCCATGTCCCAACACTAGGTAAAAGTTTCATAAAAAATCCTTTATGGCAACTTGTGGTCAAAATGAAAAACCGTTAATCGGTAGAATATAGAGGTTTAGATTATATGAATATAGATGCAAATCTCATTTTTTATAACCTTAATACACGATCATAATAGAGGTTTACTATTATCACTTGTTAGCTGACCTTAAAAGTTTATCGCACTTGCTGTTTTATAAAAGTAGTCCACTTATCTTTTGATTTTGTCCTGAATCAGCAGTCTGGCAGAATATTACAGTACATAGTTGTTGCTGCCTTGCTGGTAATATTTCTATGGAACTATCTATTTATCATCTATATACAAATTCAGAACCTGGAAATGAATTCAAAGCATAGATGTGTAATGCCTTGTGGATTTTAATTGTTAGACCTTGTCGTCTGTTTATAATTTCCTTTTTTTGGAGGGGGTTGGGGAGGTATCTTAAAGCCAACACCTTGTTGCAATGTTTATATCTGTTATAATTATGGGGGAAAGGAGGGTCAAATATTGTAGATGTATCATGTATGTATAGGCCCTTTAGGAATATATATATATATATATATATATGATACGTCTGCTTACATGCATTTTTCATTTAAGTATAGGCCCTTCAATAAGTAAGTTGTGTCTTCTCCAATCCACCACCAATCCATCCTAAATTTCCAGGGATGAATATGTTGTTGTCTCTACAGGCAATCCTTAAGTATCCAAAGGTGATTCGTGGGGGTATTCCTATATGCTTCCCTCAAGTAAGTGACTCTTTGTCTTAATCCTGTTGGATATATTTTCTGTTTTGGGATTTCTATATAGTCTGGAAAGTTTCTTCAATTCCTACGTGCAGTTCTCAAATCTAGGGTCTCTTGAAGTACATGGATTTGCTAGAAACAGATTATGGACGTTTGAGCACACAAACTTTTTCTAATCAGCTTCATCATCCTCGACATAGCGTCACAAACAAATAAAGCAATTATAAAAAATAAATCAAACATAAAGCAATCAATGAAAATGAAAATATTACCAGGAAATTGTCTGCGATGAAATTCCTAACTCATCGTCGATGAACAATAGGATTTGAAATTAATTGTTTGCCATGAAATTCCTAACTCATTTGAACAATAGGATTTGAAATTAATTGTCTGCGAACAATAGGATTTGAGATTAATAGTCGATGAACAATAAGAGTCGATCGAAATAGTAAACTCGAGCTTACTGTCGGTGTCGATGAACAAAAAGGTAAACAATAGGAGTCGATCATTCGAGCTTACTGTCGATGAACAATAGGACTCGATCACTCGAGCGCGGTAAAGGAGTCGATCGCTTGAGACAAACAGTAAACATAGGGTTTTTAGGTCGGAGGTTGAGTGTTTTTGAGGTTTTGGGCTTTTATCCAAAAAGTCGATATAATGAAAAGTTTCTTTCAACTGGGCTTTCAATAATTACCTCATTACAATCTCTGGATCGCTAATACGTAAATGATGTTAGGCAAAAAAAATGTCTGCCTCTTAATGGTTCAAAAACACTCTGAATGATTTTAGCATCTTGTGTCTCTCTTAACAATTCAGCACTCTGATTTTATTCTAAACAATTATCAAACAACCATATTTCATTTTATACTATATCATAAAAGTCTCTTAATAATTCTGACCACTTAATCATTCTGCACTAAATCATTTAGCAACTACCAAACAAACCCTTAGACTTTGGATTTGATGTAACGCCCGGTTAGATATAAAAACATATGTATTGCCACTTTAAATATATAATTAATATATGCCTTATATAAATATAGTGATAAAAATATATAGATAAATATCATGACATTTAAAATATATAAATTTATTTTTATTCACTAACATTTTTATTTTAATGACCATTATCTTTTATATTACAAATATTTTTAATTAATACGAACTATTAAATAGTATTTAGTGACAACTATTTTTTGTATCTAACTCTTTGAAATTAGTGATCATTATTTTTTGGTCACTGCCACTTTCATTTTAGTGACAACTATTTTTCGTCACTAACTCTTTTATTTTAATGACCACTATTTTTTGTCACTAATCTATTCAACCAACAAGACTACTAAATATTATTTAGTGACAACTATTTTTAGCCGCTAATACTTTCATTTTAGTAACCACTATTTTTAGTCACTAACATTTTTATTTTAGTGACCACCATTTTTTGTTACAAATATTTTTAATCGACATGAACTACTAAATACTACTTAGTGACTACAATTTTTAGTCACTAACTTTTTGAAATTAGTGACCACTATTTTTTGGTGACTACCATTTTCATTTTAGTGACAACTATTTTTCGTCACTAACTCTTTGAAATTAGTGACCACTATTTTTTGGTCACTACCACTTTCATTTTAGTGACAACTATTTTTCGTCACTAATTTATTCAATCAACAAAACTACTGAATATTATTTAGTGAACTATTTTTAGTCACCAACTCTTTCATTTTAGTGACCACTATTTTTAGTCATTAACATTTTTATTTTAATGACTACCATTTTTTGTTACAAATATTTTTAATCAATATGAACTACTAAATAGTATTTAGTGACAACTATTTTTCGTCACTAACTATTCGAAATTAGTGACCACTATTTTTTGGTTACTACCACTTTCATTTTAGTGACAACTACTTTTAATCACTAACACTTATTTTAGTGACAAACAATTTTTAGTCACTAACCCTTTGAGATTAGTTAAAATGACCACTATTTTTAGTCACTAACACTTTTATCTTAGTGACAACTATTTGTAGTCACAAATACACTAACTATTTGAGATTAGTGACCACTATTTTTTTCTCACTACCACTTTCATTTTAGTGACCACTGTTTTTAGTCATTGTTACTTTTATTTTATAATATATTAGTGACGAAAAACATAATCGTCACAAATTTAGTTATTAAATTAGATTGACATGAATAATCTTAATTTAGGCATGAGAGTTAGTGACCACTCTTGTGACCAAATTTTAGTTTTTGTCACTATATTCATATTAGCGACTGAGAATAATCAGGTAACAAGATTAAACCATTAAAACACTTGATTAGAGGAGAAATGTAGAAAATGAGATTTAGAAACAATTTCTCTTGGAGGCCACTCTCTAAAACACACACACACTCTTGGTGGCTAGACTCAAAATGACCTCCTCCACAAAACCCTAATAATTGGGTTTAAATACCCTTTGACCAAACCTAGATAATTTTGACTTTGACCTTTGACTAATTACAATTAGTCTAAATACAATTATCCCTAAATCTTGGATACATTGTGTACTAACAATCTCCCCCTATGGATCCAAGATTTAAAAAAAAATGACGATAGTCTTCAGCTCTTTAATCTTCAGATAGGCTTTAATCTTCATGAGGCTCTTCCGAAACAAATAGTCACAAAGTCTTGAAACACGAACTTCAAATCTGTGTAGGTTGATCAAGGTCTTCAAAACAAAATCTTTTTATATCTTCGAATCTTTGAATCATTGTAGCACGGATCTTTGCATCTTTGAGAAATATCTTCAGTCTTTGAATTATGAACGAGATTTGAGGTTTAATGGGCTTTGAGCTTTAAGACATTCTTGAATAATCTTTAAGCACGAACTGTCTTTGTATCTTCACGCATTTGAACAATTATGAACACACTGTCTTGAACTTATCTCTCGAAAACACTTTATCTTGAAATTCTTTGACTTTGGCAAATATCAATTTTGACTCTCGGAGATTGAAATATTCGAATTATCTCTCTCTTTTCTTCTGTTTGATATTTCTCCCCCTTTTTGATGATTGTGAGCATCATGATCATTAAAATTCGTGTTCAGTTTCAGCAGTCTTTGAATACCAGAAATAATCTCCTCTTCTTGACGTGTTTATCCGTCAATTCCAAAAATATTTATCCGAATCTTTTCAAATTCAGATAATATAAAAAGTGGTAACCCTGAAACAACGGATGGATCAGTTAAAATGCCTGTAAGTTGCACAAAGCCACTTAGTACAACGGATGTACTTTGGAAAGGAGCTTTTTGATGTTCACTCCTCCAGGGCTTCCATTCAATAATCGAAAAACACGAAGGAATTTCTATGAACGTTATGACAAGAAAACATATTCCTTGTGTGTACGTGCAAGTGTAGAAATGATTGAAGCAACTTATGCTTGATAATAGTTAGGCTCAAATTGTGTAAACTGTTGAGACAGCAACAAGTTTTCCACGGACTCAATGTGCATGAATGAAGAGCGAAGGTGGGGCAAACTTCCTTCTTTTCAATATCCAAACCTTTCGAGTGAAGATTGGATAGATAATATGCTGCATCCCCAAGAAAATTGAAACATTTATTTGTTGAGAAAGAAATGAGTAGCTGGTGGGGTTTAAAGCAAGAGTTGGCATGGGCTAGTTGCCTGTTTCAATGACGGTCACCAAAGAATGTGAACCAATCAGTAATGTGGCTGCCCGGCTCAGAAAGTGGCTGGTGCAGAGTTCTCGTATTCTTTTAACTCTGTTCTCACACCCACTTTCTGTTTTTAATCTGCTCACTGCTAACCAAACTCTCTTTTTCATTTTACCTCAGCACAATGAGATTACTCAACCGGATGAGTTATCTCCCCCACTCTTTGATTTTGACCCCTCATCCCTCAATCACTCAAGGATAACTTCTTGGGTAGGAAACACTGGTTAACGTGAATCCATAGAAGTACAGTTAATCTCACACACCGATCCCATGATTTTTGTCCTAAAATGATGCGTTGTTCAACAATTTAGCTTGAACAATGAAAAATCTCAGCTTTTTGAATTACATTGTCATCAGAATGTATGCTCCTTAATAAAATCATGAAATATTTGAGCATTTGAAGTTTGAAGTTTGAAGATTTCTCAGAACAAGGATATTGAAAGAATGAAATGAATTCGAAACACTTGTTTGAGAATCTGACAATGTATCAATCAGATCAAAATATGAAAGATATTCATTAACGGTTAGGGTATCAAAGAATTGGATCTTTTGTTTATATGAACAAATATAAACAATCTTTGAATGAAACGCTTAAGTTCTCACGCTGAATGAATATGATGCTCAACAAACTTTGAATTACAAATGGGAGTATTACCATCGAAAAATTGGTTCGTTTTAAGACATGGTAATAACAAAGTCAATATGAGGCTGAACCGGTGTGTATGAATACTTGAAAGTATATAGACAACATAATACGCAAGTATTAATCTTTGGAAACACACGGTCAGAAACAATGATATAATCTGAGATAATCATGAAAAACATTTAAAATCACACTTCTAAAATTATAAAATCTGTTTGAATTAGAGAAGTGGTTTTAACATTTAAGAACAAGTTTTTCATGCTTGAAAGTCGTTCTTCTTTCAAACAATCTCAGATGAATTTCAGAAGATACTTACAGTCATCAGTATTATCTCCCCCTCAAATTATGATCGGCTGATTTAAAATCGGATAAGCTCCCCCTCAAAATCTGCAAAGATCTTAATTTGACAAAATTAACACATGTAACAAACAAAGGCTATTTTTTTTTGAGATTAAGAACGAGTCCTGATCTGATATGATCAGAAGTCAAACACATTTAAAGCTCGGGTTCTAAACTGAAGTGTTTAGAAGCCATAATCTCTTTGAAAAACGAGTTCTGAACTGAAGTATTCAGAAACCATAATCTCTTTGAAAAGCGGGTTCTGAACTGAAGTATTCAGAAACCATAATCTCTTTGAAAAGCGGGTTCTGAACTGAAGTATTCAGAAACCATTAACATGTAGAAAGATATATCAATAAGCACAAACAATCACAAGTTTAGAATCTCTCCCCCTGAAATTATGCAAATGGTTTCAGCACATGTATTCTTCTTCAAATCTACACAATTCTCTTTTGTTTCCCAGTCATGTGTTTGTATAGTTCTGACAATCAGCACCACACATGATAAACCTGCAAAACAGATTAAGTTGATTTTGGTACCCATTGCCAATTGGGTCCTGGCTTGTTATGTGCAGTTCGATTTGAAGGAATATTGTAAGTACCATACCAGTACTGAACATCTTCTTTCTTAACAAAATCATTAGTTCCACAATAAGAACAACATATTTGCTTTTGTGCTAACCTAATCAAATGATTTGCAGAATAAACAAGATTAGGTTTAACAAAAGACTTACCTTTTGGAGCGTTGTTCTTCTTGTTCACGGTAGGTGGAGGAACAGATGACTTTGGGGCATCTTTTTCAGGAGTTGAGCCTTTTTCTCTCCAAATCATCTTGACTCTTTTGAAAACAGGATTTTCTGTAGGCCTTGAAGTAGAAGCATCAGACTTATCAGCAGAAAGATTATGAAAGAGATTGGAAGGGCGAATCTGATCTTTTGAAAAACCCTTTAATTCATCAAATCCCTTTGAAGAAACCTTAGTATTGATTGAACTTGAAGCCGTTTTAAATGAACATTCAGAACCAGTTGAGCCAACAAGTGTAGTCTGAACAATCGTGTCAGGACTTGCTTGTTTTGAAACCTCAACTTTAAAGATATTGTCTTCAAGTTCTTTAACTTTGTTGGACAAAACGTTTCTCTCTTTGGATAACAAATCAAATTTTCTTTGAATCCCAGATTTGACCTTCTTCTCTTGCATAATTTCAGCAGATAAACCAGATAAATTCTTTATGAGCTTCTTTATCTCATTCTGAAAAATCTTTCTTTCCTGCGCATAAACATCTTTCACACTCTTTGCATGAAAATCTTTAACTTTCTTATTTTCAAGTTCTTTTCTTTCTACGTCTAATTCATTCTCCAAATTAGATATTTTCAGTGAAAGCTCAACACTTTTTGATTCAAAAACTTTTCTTTCAATGTCAAACTCAGACATCTTTTTCTCAAGATTTTCCTTTTCTAAAAATAAGACGTTTTCAAAATCAGAAACTTGTTGTGAAAGTTTTAAGCATCTAAGTTCAAGAGATTTCTTTTCTTCAAAGCTTTTTGTTGACGATTCAGAAACAACCTTCTTAGATTTTTCATTCAAGCTATCTAACAAAACGGTTAGCATTACTTCCTTCTCAATATCAAATGCAAGCTGATCATCATTTCTGACTTCATCAATCTTACTTTTAATATTCAATTCAAGATCAACCAGCTTTTGTTCAAGTACCAAGGAAGGATAATAAATTTTGCCTTCAGAGACTGGTTTTGATACAGTTCCCTTCGGTGACTGAACAACATAGCTATCGAAATAGTCATTAGGCAGAATTTTCTTGTCTTGCAATGCCTTCCTATTCGCTTGATCATAAATATAAGGAAGTTGCATAGTCACAGTTGTTTTTCTTTTAACTTCTTCTTCAGCTCCATGTTCCTCCTCATTTAGCCATTTAATTTTGAATTTAGGATCCTTCAAAAACTTGAGCCATTGAAACTTATAAATACACGGTGCCTTTTTCAACGCATTCTCCAAATAGTGAGGATTGTCATATCCCACACCCCATTTAGAGTTGTAATATCTAAAATTCTTTGGCGTGTTTAAGAAAATGGTTTGTTCGGACTGGCCAAGTTTATAAAGTTTAGCTTCCAGATCACTCGCTTTTTCTGACAATTCATTGTTTATGTCTTTATAAGAACGCAACATTTGTTCCAGCTCATTCCTCCTATTCTCAGCAATTTTCACACTTTCTCCCATTTCGTCCATTTTTCTTCGAAAATAGGTTCGAGATTTTTCGATCTCAATCCTTTCAACTTTTAAATCATCATTTAACTGTTTATGGTCAATGATAACTTGCTTTTGAAGCGCAATAGTTTTATGTGCCTTTTTCAGTTTCTCGCTTTGTTCATCAAGTTTTAATTGAAAGACTTTGAACTGATTACCATAATGATTAATAGTGCAGAGATCTACCTCATTTGTCTCAGGTGCCGCATCAGCCTCTGAATCCTCATCATCTCTGCTCATCAAGCACATCCTTGCAAAAGCAGCCGTGTCTTCCTCCTCTTCGTCATCTGTCTGGTCCAACCAAAACTCTTCCTCCACTGGAAGCTCAATCCCCGACTCTTTCTGTTCAGCTAACAAAGCTTTCTGTTTGTAGTAGTCGGCATTCTTCACCTTTGGTTTCCAGCAGTCTTTGGAGAAATGATCGGTCTTCCCACAGTTGTAGCACTTTTGATCTTCATCTCTTTTCTCAACAAACTTCTTCATCTCCAGCCTTTTACCATCTTCCTTGTGATCATCAAACTTCTTTGACTCAATCTGATTCTTATGTTCATAGTTTTTAGAACCAGATAAGTAACGTTGGTTGTTTGATCCGGGAGTTTTTACAAATCTGCGCTGAAAGGCCTTGGAAAGAAGTATCATAGCCTGCCTTAAGCTTTCAGCTTCATCCAGGTCAGCTTGGTCTAGTTCAAATTCTTCTCTCTGAACATTCTTTCCCTTTGCTTGTCGAGATAACAATGCTAACTGCTCATCTTCTTGCTCATCATCTTCTACTGCCTTCTTCTCAGACCCCACCAACTTCTTTTCCTTCTTACCATTCTTCACCAGCTTTTTCCTTTTCAGCTCAGCATCATCTTCATCTTGCTTTAAGGTTTCAAATATTTGTTGTAACGGAAGAGAATCCAGTTGGGAATTCTGTTTCATTCTATGAGCATACTTCTTCCACTCGGGCTGAAGCACGTTCAAGAATTTCACATTAGTCTCCATGATGGATTTTGTTACTTTGTGACTGTTGAGATCATTTAGGATAGTTGTGAAACGATCATAAGCTTTATCTAAGCTTTCACCCTCCTTCTGCTTGAAATTCTCATACGTATTGAATACATTTGATATTCTCAGATGGTTTTCCACTTCTGACCCTTTATACAGCTTGATAAGTTCATCAAACATGCCTTTACCTGTTTCACTTAGACTATCAACCTTCCGATATATGTCGTTGGTTAAGGCTTGCATGACTAAAGATCTAGCTGCTTTATCGGCTTTGTATCTCAGCAAATTGTCACTTGTGTAGTCCTTTGGATGAATAACTACCATGTTTCCTTCTGGATCTTCTTCACGAACCTCTCCTAGAACCCCGTTTATTAAGGATTCATGGATAAAAGTTCCATTTTCTTGTCTTTCAACGTAGTCAAGGAATCTGTCTTTCCAAATCTTAAAGAATTTCGGGAAAAGAACGGGTGGTTTGTCTTTTGAACCAATAGTTAACATATCTCTTGCAGTCATTTTGAATTACTTGTTGTTGATCGTTAAAAATCTGATTAATCTGATTAGGAGTAACTTTTAAATTTTCAATTTTAAGTCTGAACGCACTTGAAGTCGCAATGGGGTTTGAAGTCGCAATGCAATGAAGTCGCAAAGGTTGGAATCGCAATGAAGTGGAATCGCAATTAATGGAGTCGCAATGAAATGGAATCGCAACACCTGAAGTCGCAATAGAGGATTGCGATTTGGGATCGAAGTCGCAATAGGTCACTGCGACTTGGTACTGTTCACGGGTTAATGGATTGCGATTCGGGAATGAAGTCGCAATAGGTCACTGCGACTTGGAACCAATTGTGATCCCAGAATAAGTAATCAATTCATATTTGCAACAAATGAAGTCATCTCTATATTCATTAAAGATCAAAGTAGCTCACAATGATGATTGGAATGAAGAACACTATGTGTGGCTACTATGTGTAATATGGATGACCTCTTTTACACTCTTACCCTAAAAGGAAAACAACAAACATTATATACTTAGGGTATAGAATACCCTATATACACAAAAGGTCCTTCTACTTGGTACAATTACAATTTCAGCACTAACATTCTCCCCCTTTGTACCAATGTAGAGAAAAAGATTTTTAGACATCTACAGGTGTCACAAAATCTTTTCCGAATTCCGAAGATGAGCTCGAATCTTCTAAGCGCATTCCAGACGGAGTCTTCTTTAAGTATTTCACTCCCTGTCATGAAGTCGATTCTTTGACTTGAACGCTTTGATATGAAATTGATTTAAATCATTTGAATACCAAACAAAAGAAATTCAACTTAATGAAATATAACAGATTTTTCAATCAGATGAAATCAAATGCATGTGTTTGGATTCAAAAACAAGACATCATTGCGTATCAAGTTAGAAAAGTTCAGTTTCAACCCCTTTAATAAATCTATTTGGTGTGCAAGCATGCGAAATATGATCAGCAACAAGCATATGCAATTCTAAAACATATCAGAATACTCTGCTTTACTCACACTATTTGTCCAAAATCAGAAATTTTCACAAATTTATAGGTTTATCGCGACTTTGTATTTTCCCAAGTTTCACGAGATATGTGCTCATTGGCATCTTTTCTTTTGTGCTCATTGGCATCTTTTGATCTTGTCATCATTGATATCTTTGATTTTGTGCACATTGGCATCCTTTGATCACAAAGTTTAGTAAGAATAAGATAGACCGTTAAACATGGCTTTCTATCTGGTTCTATAGCAGGATTTGGGTCAGCGGATCCCAGACCAAATGGCCTTAGGTGCTAGATGACGAGCATCCCTTAGAACTTACTTTCCCAAACCAGAAAGGCCACATCGATATATCGTAAACCCATTTGTACCAGTAGAACATGGCTTTCTATCTGGTTCTATAGAAGGATTTGGGTCAGCCGATCCCAGACCAGTTGGTCTTAGGGACTAGGTGACGAGCACCCCTTAGGACTTAATCTCCCAAACCAGAAAGGCCACAGGCACAAACTTTCAAACTAAAATAATTAGATTTAAAACTTAGAGCATCTCAGTCACTTGGTTCTAAAACATAGTGCTTCCCCCATATCTTTGTTTCCATCTATCATTCTGACATCTAGGTTTTGAGCATTATATTCTATATAAGTCCAGAAATCCATAATTTTGAGCATTCAGCATAATTTCATTCATGTTTTGATGACCTTTCGATTTATTTCAGAAGTGAAAGATGAAACAAATGTAACTCAGATAGTACAAAAATTACTTGTAAAATCATCTTTTAGCACACATTTAATTCATTGAATGAAAACTGAAAATTTCATCTCATTGAATTTGATTTGTAAAGATTCAAATTTTTCAAAGCAGTAGAAACAAAAAGATATGACAGTTAAGGATATCACCTGAGAAGCATGAGTTCTAAACTGATTTGTTTAGAAGTCTAGGTCTTCGAAGTACGGGTTGAAAGAACTTGAAGTCGCAATAGACCATTGCGATTCACACTGTTCATCTTACCAAGTCGCAATAGGCTATTGCGATTCGGTACTGTTCACATGGTTAAGTCGCAATACACTGTTCACATTCTCAAGTCGCAGTCCAAGGTTGCGATTTGCACTGTTCACAATGTCAAGTCGCAGTCCAAGGTTGCGATTTGCACTGTTCACAATGTCAAGTCGCAGTCCAAGGTTGCGATTTGGTACTGTTCACGGGTTAATGGATTGCGATTCGGGAATGAAGTCGCAATAGGTCACTGCGACTTTGTACTGTTCACACAAAGATCACTGCGATTTCGATGAATATTTGAAGATTGCGATTTCGATGAATCTCCTGATTGCGATTTCGATGAATATCAAGGTTGCGATTTCGATGAATATCCAGAAAATCGGGAGTTGATTCTTCAATAATGATCCGAATGATCTGAAAATTTGTAGGTAAGGTAGAAATACGATTCTGGGCAGGTTTATAACTTCAAGTTTTGTCCAAAAACCACTAGAACAGTGATTTTCGATCCAAAACAGAGTGCAGCATATATAAGTGCGAAAATGAGGAAAACAGACCAATCTGAGCTTCGATCCTTGCGTTTTTGCGGAATAAAACACACAGGACTATCCTAGAAACAACCCTTGATCAATTCCAATCCATTAGAAGGACTCTAATGGCTAAAATCAATCAAAAATTGAAGAAAAATGAAGAACTCTCAAAATATGGAAATATTTCTCTCAATCCTAATCAAATCACAGATTTACAGCTCTGATACCAATTGAGAATAATCAGGTAACAAGATTAAACCATTAAAACACTTGATTAGAGGAGAAATGTAGAAAATGAGATTTAGAAACAATTTCTCTTGGAGGCCACTCTCTAAAACACACACACACACACACACACACACACACTCTTGGTGGCTAGACTCAAAATGACCTCCTCCACAAAACCCTAATAATTGGGTTTAAATACCCTTTGACCAAACCTAGATAATTTTGACTTTGACCTTTGACTAATTACAATTAGTCTAAATACAATTATCCCTAAATCTTGGATACATTGTGTACTAACAGCGACCAAATTTTAGTGACGACCATTGTTTTTGTCACTAACATTGTAATTAGTGACCAAAAAATAAGTGGTCACTAAAAATTTTGTCACTAACTAACGTTTTTCTTGTAGTGGTTAAGACTTACCTTTACTATTCTTTGAAAATGGAAAAATTAAGCATCATCAGTCCCCATCATTCTTTGTTGGCATTGTCTTTTTTATTCTTTTTTTTTCATTTAATAATTTAACATATGTATAATTGTATATAGGTAATGAAAGTTCCACCACTTTTTATAAACACATTTGACTGACTTGTTCTGTAAATCAATTAATGGTGCATAATTAGAAGTCTCATCTGACTCTATTACAACACTTCGTAATAATTCTCTAGTTTATAAGGCGTATATGACTTGGTCATTACCATTGACCAAATCCTATAGGTTCTCAAATACAAATTATGGAGCAATTTTTGGAACTTTCATGCCAAATTTATAATATGATCGATGAATAACAAAAGAAAGACTTCAGTTACTGTGTTCAAGGTAGTTTGGGTCTAATAGTATCCACTTGGTTTTTTTATTTATTAGTAATAAAATCACATGATGCCCCTTGGGCTTTGATGCCCTGTGCCATCACCCGACACCCACCCATAGGGTCGGCCCTGTGTAAAAGAATTTAAATATTTCCGCAACTTGCAGACCATTTACTTGTGAATGTAGACAAAACTACAGATTTGGTTTATGTATTTGCGGATCATGTTCATAAACTTTTTGACTCATCCATAAGTTGGGGAATTGCTACAATAAAAAAGAATAGTTAAGCAAAACGACTACGTACCATAAATGGTATTTAAAAATGATTAACTTCTACCATGTTAAATACAGAAGAAATAAAAAGATAATTGGGTATGGTCTTCATTATTGCACAAATTAAGACGGAAAGTCGACGGGTCCTAATCAATTCACTTTGTCTTGGTTTTTTATTTATTTTTTATGGTGAAAAAACTAGGAAATTACTCGAAATAGACTTGTTAAGAAGAAACTATCTATCATCCGTTGACTACTGACTTGATGCATAAAATCTATGGTTCATAATAATCGTAATAAATCATATCTATGCTGAACAAATCAGCCAAACAATCATCGCTAGGATCATAAATGTGGAATATTATAAAATGATATTTTTCTCTGCCAGGATCGAATCTTAACAAGACTAACAATACTTAGAACTCAGAATTAAAGAATCTGCGGAATAGAACTTTAATTCACACAATCAAAGAACAATATATCAGAAAACACACAACTGTTTGTATTCACCAATTCGACTCACAAGCTTACAACCAAACCTCAATCTTGATGAACAGGCTCAATCAAGACGACTTCTACTTCTCTAGAAATAGGGTTCTAAGCCTTGAGGTTAATTCTCTCGAAATCGAATTCTCTCTTTTTCTATCTCACAATCATTCGTTTTGAATAGCTATCTATGAAAAAATATTTATACACAATAATTACAAGATAACTATCAAAATTAAATTGATCTTCTGAATCTTCTTTAAGCATATCTTGATCTATTCCATCTTTATCTCCAAAATCTTCGCATACCAAACTTAACGACTCAGCAGTATTAACTTCATTCGATATGAGCAGTATTAATATCCTCCAGCAGCATTAATTCATTCAGCAGTATTAACTTGACTCAGCGGTACTAACCTTGCTTCAGCAGTACTAACCATGACAAACAGTACTAACTGTTTTCGTTATGCACCAGCAGTACTAATCAAGTTCTTCGTTATGCACCAGCAGTACTAACCAAGTTCCAGCAGTATTAACCTTGTCTTGCAGTATTAAGTTTGTTCCAGCATCATTAACTTTCTTCCGACAGTAGTAACGTTGTTCTGGCAGTACTATCCATACTTAGCAAATCTTCAGTTCCCAACATTCTCTCATGGTAAATTGGTAATCATAAATTAGGAGTTCTCCAAAGTATTTCTAGAACGACAACAATTTCATAAATTCTTTTTTACGGACAAAAACATCATTTATTTTTTGTTTAACTTGTACAATGAAACAAGTTATGATGACGAGATCTATTGGATCATCATGTGTTTGATTATACAATCTTCATTTAATTCATACGATTTTAGAATTTGCTTGTAATTTTATTTTATTTTGTTTTTTTCTTTAAATATTCGATTTTAAGGGGAAAAAATAATAAACAAAAAAGTGTATTACGATAAGAAATTGACATAGAAAAAGCAAAGAGAAACAAATAGGAAAAAGGAGGTATGGCCCGAGGTGGTCTTAAAGTCTTAACTTACTTCCCCCGGACTTCGCTACTCTTTGATGAGGAAAAATTAGGCCTTGTCTTCATCGCAAGCCCTCATCAATCTTTGTTGGTACTCTTTATTTTATTTTTCTTTTAACAAAGTGATCATGATATTATTTGAAGGAGGTATGCAGGGAATGAAATTTTGACGATTTTTCGTAGTTGATTGACTTGATCCATAAAACAATTGTGCATGAAAAGCTTACTAAAACACTTCAAAAATCTATCCTAAAAAATATTGGTTGATTAGTGCAAATTTGAACCAAGTAAATGCATATGTAAAATATGTACATACAATCGAATAACGGATACAACGTAGTGCATGCATCAAACAAATAAACAAAAATGTTATATATACATCTGATGCAGTTTCATATAAACAAGAACGTCGGAAGAATGATGCACAAGACTGAACTTCAACACAAATTCTCATGAGAGATCATTGTGGAGATCATGAGATGATCAAGTTTACAAATTACCTTAGCTCTTGATGGTAGCTATTGAATTCTACGGGATTGACTGCTTCAAATGAATGCGCCACTCGTCGATAAATGCCATTTTATCTGAATCCATGCTTGGTAGCTCACACGCTTCAAGTTTTCTTATTATCTCCGTACTCCTACCCAAAAGTTTCGCTGCAGCACGAACGCTTGTCTCTCGTTTCTCTATCACACTTTCATGGCATTTCGCTGCTACGGCTTGTGGTATGTTAGTGAGTGCAGCAGACAATATGTCTGAAATCATGCAAGATAATAACTCAAACAATTGTTTTTTGGTAATTGCTTCGATGTTGGGGTAGTTAAGCAAAAGTGTTTCAACAATACGGTACATCGAATTAGCAACGATCAACTTATTAGGAAAGCTCTCCGGTAGTTCGCCATTGGCACTTTCCTTGATTTCTATCACCATTTCTCGAGCTTTATCCACAAACCATTTAAGAACCCCAGCTGATGTTTTTCCTTTATAAGCATTTCCATCCAGAGTGTTTCCCAACCACTTATAGTTGTCTTCAACCTCATGCCATAAATTCATTGCTGCAATTCGGACCTTTGCATGTTCACTTGCGTTATTGAGGCTTTCTTCTACAAGATGAGTGTACGAAAGACCATCACCAACACCTTTCAACAGCTTCTCAACTTTGTCCTTAGGAATCATTGGGAGAGCAACCGCAATGCACGTTAAGGTTACTACCGGTAAACTCCAACTATTAACAGGTTCAGTAGAAAGTAGAGATTGAACTTGATCGTTGTCAAACTTCTCTACCCCCTCAAAACCGGTAGATTTCCCAAGAAGCTCTAAAAGATCATTGTGTTGTTCATTCTTTACCTTTCGAATCAAACGATTCATGGAGTTTGAAATGCCTTTCACTGCCATCTCTGCATACTCCATCTCATCTTGAATTTGCAAAACATAATTGCGAAGGTCTTCGTTTGTATCATCACCACTTGAGGTTATGGGTGTAGTAAACAACACAGCCTTCAATGACTTCCAACAGTATGAACAACACTCAACAACGACAATAAGGATTATCCGGATGAGGCTTATCACTTTGCATGACACAACAACGACGTTCTGAAATCCGATACAAAAGCTCAGAACAAGATTTTTCAAAGTATGGACAAGGGCTCTTGATCCATGGGCACTTGATAGAAAAAGTAAGCGACTTTCTTTCCACCCACACAACATTTGGGTCCAATACTTCTCTACTTTAAAGACCACCAAATGGTTCTTAATCAACAATTTGAACCTCAACACTGTGAAACATCTAAATATTGGAGCAATGCTACCTACTACAACTCCAATTGACTGAGTTATAAAAATAGCAAGTGTTGACCACTTGTATTCTGATCGGCTCGCATATGACTGGTACATGCCATTTGACTCGTAATAGTGATAATTAGAATGAAAGATAGTCAACACGATAACTAGGTATGAAACTAGGGTTATCAGATCCACAGGCAATTTCATGGCGACGGTTATCACTGTGATTGAAGCGGCGTTAAGAGAGAAATATCTACATGGAAACCAAAAATTTCTATTTCGAAAACCATGAAACAAATCAGCCACCATGGCAAGAATGCAAAAAGCCGAAGCTATTGCAATGTAGATTCCAATCCACACCATAGGTCCATTATATATTTGCTCGTTTTGCTTATCTACACAAGTTTGCTCCAAGAGGTCCAGGCCATTCGAGGTGATGTTTAGTGTGATTGGGTTTTCACCAAAATAATCGTAATGCATCACATCTATGCTCAACAAATCAACCAAACAAGAAGTAGAATTATAAAAGTTTCTCATTTTGGAAACGTTTTTAGGCAAGGAATGGATGATAAAAAACGGAAGATGAACATTTTTCCTATAACAAGTCGCGGTATTAATATATATACCAAGCTATTGCACTGACACTTCCAATAAACCGATCAATTGAATGGCTAGCAAATACTTTGACTATTCAAAGAGAAAATAGGAATAATTGGTCTTCTTAAATTATCTTCTTTTTTTATTAATTGATCAAATCTATACATATAACAATGTCGTCTTTTGGTGAGTCAACTTCATTGTTTTTCCACCTAAACATGTATCTGGACTCATTTACATTATAGGTTCAATTATCACACACACATTCATTCCTCCTTAAATCTCTCCTTAATTCAAATTTTAATATTTATACCTTACATTTACTACCCTTATAATTACCTATGTAGTTAACTTTTAATCCCTTACTTTTTTATTTTTCATTTTAGACTCTTATCATATAAACAAAAATAATGTATATGAACTAAAATGCATTAAAAACATTTCTATTTTTTTACAAATTATACCATTGTAATCGTTTCGTTAATATTTTCGAAACGAGCATAATATTGAATATTTTTTGATTTAATTATATTATTAAATATCATAAATATATACGAATTAATGTGTCGTGATTAGGGTTAACTTCATTTTGACTAATATTGAATATCTTTAGATACATACGTACATATCCATATTTATAATAAATTCAAAAAAAATCGTAATCCCAAAATACAGGATTTACTTCTAAGTTTAAATTCAAATTATTTATATAGTTTGATTTTTTAAATTCAATTTTATTATAGAGTTAACTTCATTTTGACTAATTAATGTTAATTATTCAATTTTAATTCAAAAAAAATTACCTTTATTTTACCCATAATAAACGTATATCCTAAAAATAATCTTATTTTAACCCTCATAAAATTGAATTCGTCTCCTTCTCTGCTCTCGTGTCCTTCTCTACTGCAAATTCTCTGCTACAAATTAATTGATCAATTTGCCTCTCCTCTCCTCTCCTCTCATCACCTGCTTCGTGTTCCTCTAACAGGTACAATCAAATTTAGTCCTCAGATTTTGTGAAGATTTGTAATTGAAAAGTTAAATCTTGATATATATCCACCTAAACCCATTTTCCATATTCTATTATCCAACAATCTTTTGTAGGCCTCAAAAGATTCAAGGGTTTTTGTTTGTTTCTTTTGGTTGAGAAGAACCCTATTCGGGTTTCGTTGTACACAACAATTCAACTGAGGTGGAATACAATCAGAACCTTAATGTTTTTTGCCAAGAAAAAAACTTTAAATTAAATGGGTTTCTTCTCAATGTTCATAACTGATATTTTATGAATTTATGTTGTGTCGATTTCTTTCACGAAAAAAACAATCAAAACTACTGTTTTTGGACCAATTTGGGGAATTGGGATTTGACTGAAACTAATTTGGGTTTGTTTTATTTTTTGAAATCATCTTTTCTTTTTTGGGTTGATTTTTATTTCTAAGAATCTTTTAGATTTTTACAATTTTACTATCTTTTTAGTAATCAAGCTCTGTTTTATTGTTAATATGAACAGGTTTCCATTTCTGTTGTTGGAGAATGTTGTTTTGATCTTTTTTTGCTACTAAACTATGAACAATTAAGATATGAGAGAAGAAGTCATATGACATCAGTATGAATTATGCAAATTAATTGATCAATTTACAGTAGATATTTACACCGCTGAGATTTGCACCAAATTGCTGTTTAAATATGAGTTCGAACCTTTTTCAAAAATATAAATATGCAAATTTTTTAGTATAGTATATTTAAATATTTATACTTTCTTAATCATGATTGTATTATTTCCTCTATTAGCTTATCACGTTTTGGTACAACAATAAGCTAATCCAAACACTTTGTACTGTATATAACTTCTCAATTATAAATTTTTAATATTTATTCATATTTTTATTAATTTTTTTGCAAAACATCATTTGTGAAAACTGCCTAAAACAATGACATTTTGTAACCAGCTGCAAAAAAAACAACTCTAAAGAAAAAAAACTTGGAAAAGTAGCATCTTACTTTCGATGATCATTCATATTTGTTAGATAAGTTTTCTGACATGATTTAATTTTTTTTAAATTACCCTGTATAATGCACGAGTTCAAACCTAGTTAATAATCAATAGTAACGTGATGAAACCCGGGAGAAGTTTAGGAGAGATGGAGAGAGCCAACAACAGCTGACAGTTGGGGCGGGGATAAGCTTCCTTCTTCACAAGCTTATCCCTCCCAAAAAAATCGACCCGAAAGCGCTTCCCGTTTTTTCTATTCCATCTCATTCCATTCCGGGACGGGCGACTAATACTAATCTAATAAGTGAAGTAGTCATCGTCTGACCCATCGGCTCGGACACTAGACCGCATGTGCCCGCCCATTTTGTCTCGCCCTAAATGGAATCCCTTAGTTACGCTGCGCCCCGACCCGAGTCCCCACGTCCGCTTTTCTCCGCCCGAAACCCAAGAAGTTGGCTTTGCCAACACAATTTAGGGCCGACCACGGGTTCGATACAGAAATGGCAAAGAAGAGTCGTTGTGTAGAAGAACCAGAGGCAATTTTGGAAAGATCGGTTAGAAAGCTACGTAGTGGCAAAGAAGTAGCTATGTTGAAAGTACAGTGGAAACACCATCGAGGTGCTAATGTGACTTTAGAGTCGAAAGAGAGTATGAGGGATAGGTATCCCCATCTGTTTATCTGATCTTGATTTTGAGGACGAAATCATTTTCAAGTTGGGGAGTATTGTAACATCCTGAATTTTCAGAAATAGCAATTTAATGAGAATTGGGATCTACTTGTATTTTGGTTTAAAACCTTGAATTATGTTGTGATTTATAATTCAACAGGGTTAAAATATAAGGGTTTGATGTTTGGTGTTATTTTGGAAATAATGAAACTAGAAGGTGTATTTGGTCAATTGTGGAAAGTGTGTATAGATAAATATCTGAAAATGAGATATTATCTCATTTCTTGGTCTGAGTCGGTTTAGAAGACAGAAAGCATAGAGAGAAAAGGAAGAAAGGAGAAAAGAAAGAAATCAAGGTTTTGACTTCAAATTGGTAAGGAATTGATCTTGGTTTTGATAAAAATCTGTTGTAGATTTATGTTAGTAAACGAATCTGTTTGATGAATAGGATTTCGGAATCATTAGCAGCAGATTGGGTTGGAATCAGATTGTGCTAAGTGGGTTTCTCTTCAAAAAGGTGAGTTCATTCTGTTCTTTGTACAAATCAGTGTTTTAAGTTATACTAACTTTGATATAACTGTACAAATTGGTTGAGGACTGATTAGAATGAGTAGATTGAACTGATTTTATATTTTAAAATCGATTTGAGGACTTGTTGAACGTACATTATGTAAAAAGGTAAAGTCCCGGTTCTTGAATGTCCCGGTACATCAAAATCCCGGTACAGGTAAGTCCCGGTACAGGTAAGTCCCGGTATAGGTAAGTCCCGGTACAGATGAGTCCCGGTACAAGAGAGTTCCGGTATAGGTGAGTCCCGTACAAGTGAGTCCCGGTTTAGTCTTTTATACCGGGAGTTGAGGATACCGGGAGATGGTTAAAGAGATCAGTTAACAGATCTTGGGTAACAGATCTTGGATATGAGCTTAAGAATATAATAGTTAAGGTACCCAGAGGCTTTGTATTATCTGTACTTTCTGGAAATTAGTAGTTTTCGTTAATCGTGGAAATGTGCGATTTAGGAATTGAAATATAGCTTATGTTACTTGAACCTACGTACATTTTAAGTAGTAGTATGTTAGGCTTATAGACTGCGCTAGTTTAATGCTAGGCAGGAATGTGTTAAGTGTAATGGATCCATAGGCACTAGTGTTTGATAATCACTATTTCCTTCTCTAAGAAATAGGCATGTGTATATTGTTATTTCTTAGATGTGTACAGAAATGGGCATGTGTATATTGCGGTTTCTGGAATAGATGTGTACAGAAATGGGCATGTGTATATTGCGGTTTCTGGAATAGATATGTACAGAAATGGGCATGTGTATATTGTGGTTTCTGGAATAGATGTGTACGGAACTGGGCATGTGCATATTGCGATTTCCGGAATAGAAACATTACTCTAGAAACAGTACAGATTCGTAGGGTAGCTTTGAGACATGATATGATGACGGAATGTGTGTCAGACATATTCATGGAATTGGGTAAATGTCTCTCATGTTGGAAACGTTTTTAGGCAAGGAATGGATGATAAAAAACGGAAGATGAACATTTTTCCTATAACAAGTCGCGGTATTAATATATAAAACTAAGGTTAATAATCAAATTAATAATCTGATCAATTGGTCTTCTTAAGTTATCTTTTTCTTTTATTAATTGATTAAATTAATAATCAGTAGTAACATGATGAAACGACCACGGGTTTGATAATATTTAAAGCCGATAATTAAGTTAGGATTTCATAAATAATTTATAATAAAAGTTAATTAATACTACGTAATTAATTATTGTTAATACAGATTATTAATTAGTGGAAGTAGTAATTATTGGTATCAAATGTATCTTATATTTTTTGACCATGTGAATTAGTTGAATTGAAGTAGTCAAATATAATTCATACACAGGGCGTTAATATGATTTTACATGATTTTTTTTTCCACTTTTGACTTGGATTTAGGATATTCATTATTATATATTTATTTCACAATGTAAACATTTTAATTTTTACATGTTGAAAAAAGATACAACTCATATAAAATGCATTTGATGGTGAAAATCGTATATCACTGAAAAGCATTATAAACAGTTAGCTTATTATATAGTAAGATTACAAAGTACCTCAAAAGATAATATTTCAAAATCGGTTTTATGAATTACATTAACAAAGTTAACATATTTTTATGTTATTCGCATATTCCAATAACCCAATTTGTGATGGCCTTTTTGGATCTTCATTTTATTTGTACACGAATTTTAGGTGTTATTTGGTTTGATGAGATCCAATGGCATCAGAAGAAACCGAATAGTCATATATAAGCATTTAATTTGAAGGTTTTGTTTTAATATAATAAAATAATATTTTTCTCGCATGGTAAATTGATAATCATAAATTAGGAGTACTTCAAAATATTTCTAGAATGACAACAATTTCATAAATTCTTCTTAACAGACAAAAACAACATTATTTTCTGTTTAACATGTACAATAAAACAATTTGTGATGACCTCTATTGGATCTTCATGTGTTTGATCTTCGATCTTCATTTAATTCATACGATTTTAGAATCTGCTTGTAATTTTATTTTGTTATTTTGTTTTTTCTTTCAATATTCGACTTCCAGAAGGAAAAAAAAACTTAATAAACAAAAAAAGTGTATCACGATAAGAAAATGACATAGAAAAAGCAAAGATAAACAAATAGGAAA
>JAWVWS010000536.1:0-18000 GCA_033807775.1 Saussurea involucrata | reverse complement strand
ATACTTGGCCATGAAACTCTGGATGAAGCTGATAAGCATAAAGGTCTTCCCAGATCCTGGAGCATGAGCAAGGATGCAGCCACCAGGGTTCTCTGACACCAAGTTGCTGCAAAGAAAATCGAAACCCTCAACTTGATGAGGTTTCATTTGCTTTTTGTGCCTGGGATGAGCAGATAAATCTCTCACAGAGAAATCAGTTCCAGGTAACTTCACCCCATCAAGAATAGGTGCAGTAGCATTTCCCGATTTACTCGTTTGGCTTTCATAATGATAAGTTCTTATACTCTTTGAGCTCTGGATAGAAGGCAACATACGATGTTAGTGATGATATGATCACAAAATGTGATATAAAAGAACAAACATTGTATATCGATCATAAAAAAGAGATGAGCAATAGGAAATCAGACCTTGGGACGCTGGAACTCAATTATGGATTCAATACTCCTTTGAATTATTCCACAAACGCGACAGACATAACCAATATCTTCTTTCAAGATAAAAGAATGATCACACTCTTCTTCATCTTCATTTGCATGTTCGTTGGATGAAGGGTCTATATCCTGACAGAGATAAACAGAACATGCAGTTCATCAGTTTATATAACAGTAAGCTCAGGTTCAAATTTCGAAAAAAGGTCAATAATAAAAAGAGGTGTCATCAACAACCTAAAACAATTCAAAGATTTATCGTTGTTGCTCGACACCTCAGCAAAATCTTAACCACAGACAACTCATATTGGTGATTATTTTTCATAAAACATTGACTTAATTGATTAATCCTTTTAAATAATTTTCTGTTTTATTTACTCCTGCATTATCTAATTTACAGATAGTACATCAGCAACTCTTTGTTATGGTTCATGAGCATGCTGATAAGAACTAGAGAACACATGATTATTACCTTTGAAGATTCTAATCCAAAGGTCATTTCTTTCCATATATCAGCTAGCCCATCAAAGTTGAAATCAGAGTGTGCATCACTTTCCTCCATGTCTGCATCCTCGTCTTCAACACCTACATACACACCCTGATCATGCTTATCTTCACCCTCTGCATCATCATCTTCTACACTCTTGTCTTTTGCAGCACCTTCATACACACCCTTATCATGCTTATTTTTACCCTTTGCATCATCATCCTCTAAACCCTTGTGTTTTGCAACACCCTTACCATGCTTATTTTTACCCTTTGCATCATCATCCTCTAAACCCTTGTGTTTTGCAACACCCTTATCATGCTTATTTTCACCCTTTGCATCATCTTCTATGCTCCTTTCTTTTGCAACACCTACTTGCACACCCTTGTCATACTTATTTTCACCCCTTGTTAAAATATCTTCTACACTCCTTTCTTTTGCAGCACCTACCTCCACACCCTTATCATAATTATTTTCACCCTTTGCATCATCATCATCTTCTACATTCCTGTCTTCTGCAGCAATACCTACATGCACGCCCTTATCATGCTTATTTTCACCCTTTACACTCTTGTGTTTTGCAACACGGCGCTCAGCAGCAGTTACTCTATCCTTCCCTCCCTTTGAAGCTCGGCCCTTAGCATAATCTCCCCCCTGCATGGTAATGAAACCAAAATAACATAAGATGACAACATATCTAATCAACTATTTCATTTACCCATCAATGTTATAATGCTGATAAACAACCATCTTTTACGGATTATCTGAACATCTGACACTGTAACTTTGAACTGTATAAATTTTTGGACGAATAGCCGACCGACCTAAAAAATGAAATTGACAACTTAATTCTGCATTTGGGTGACTTGCTAGGGAATTAGAGTCATGATCTGGATGATAGAAAAAATATGATAACCAAACAACACAGCAAACATGCGTCACATCACATGTATGTCTCTATCATATTGAAGAAGCTATATCATGGCATTCCCTAGTTTCACATCTACTGTTTAGCAGTGTTTGGTAACCCATATATGATTTATCCCTGTAAATCTAGATGAATTTTGGATAGTCTCTTGATAACTGAAAAGCATCTAGTATTTTTTTAAGATAACTTTTGGTCACTCTCACATTAACTAGATGTGGCACATCAGACCACATGTTGAATACTCTGATGCTTCAGACTGAATCACGAGACAAGAAAACTTACTAAAAATTCCTTCATTGAAAACTCCCCAGTGGGTTTACTCAATACGACATCCTGGTAAGGTTGGAAGGGCCTCTGGCACGTCGTCGGTTCATCATCATCATCATCATCATCATCATCATCGATGATAACAACGGAGTGTGGTGCAATGGAAGAGTCCTTCCCAGATTTCAGCTCCACTGAATCAGGTCTAAGTGAGGGAAATCTTCGGAAACAAGGCATCAACATCTGCTTCCTTCTTGAGAAAAGATCTACTATGTCTTTGGTAACAGAGCCATACTTGGAAGAATCAAGTTCTAGCACCCAATCTCTAACAGCGAATGCATCTCCATGATCAACATTCTTATGCTTGTTTTCATCAAACAAGCATGTAGTATATCTAGAGCTAAGACATACATTTTCTTCACTGTTGTCCATGCTCCGTTTTCGTTTAACTGTCCAGAAATAAACACGCAATCCAAAACAAAAGATAGTAAGAAATCCTGCATCTAAACAACTGTCGAAAGAAAACCCCCCAAATAAACTACAAAATGTACAACATCAAACCGAGAATAATGCAAATTGTTAAACCCATAAAATTAGGCGTTAATCACATACTAATGACCTGGTTACCTAATTAAAAAAACTTCATCGACGTATGAATTTAACCCACACGATTACAATAACGGCATAAGCTCACTCGTTCATTTATATTCACATTTCTACAAACTTGCTCCGCAAGATGAAATCCGAAATTGTTCTACTAGTTTTTTACATCCATAACGCACTAAATAGAAAAAATAACAGAACATATTACATATACAAGAATACGTTACGGTACCGGAGGGAGTAGAAACTTGGCTAGAATGCGTTTTCGTCCCGCTATCTACCTTCATTAATGATCCTTGTAGCTAAAAAACCAGAAAAATGGAGGAATTTCACTCGATGTTCCTTTCCGATTTCATAGTCCAAACCAGCTCATGCATTTGCAGAAGTCTGGTCAAGTAACACGTAGCGATCACTGATTCATCGAATTTTAAAAAATTCAGCTCAAAATAAAGAGCAAAACCTAATCATCTACAGTTTAATAATCGCAATTGAGCATGAATTCTACTTACATTACTGATTCAACGGAACGCCGTCGTGATCGGAGAGATTGTATCGGAAGAAGACGAAGGGTTGTTGGCAGGGGAAAGAGAGAGAGAGAATAACAGGTTGATTTTGATGGTATTTTTTTAGATGATGGGAAAGTTGTGTGCTACGCGCCGTACGTTACAGGTGAGTGCGCCGTCGAGGATTTTGTCCACGTGGAGAGAGGAGATTGGGTTGGACGGTGAGAGATTCGGGGACAAAGGTGAAGCGAGTTGCCTGCGGAGGATGAAATCATTTCTTTGTTACGACTGGGAGATATGACCGATAAATTCCGGGAAAAGGCGAAGGGTGTTCCTAACTCCACCCACCTCACAAGTCACAACCCATCAAACAAACCAAAAAGCAACAAAAAAAATAAATTCATATTTACATTTTATACCCCTAAACTTATATAATTTATTTACCTTATACCTTTTACTTTTTTAATTTTCATTTTACACATTTATTATATTAACACGTATAATCGTATATTAATTAAAATACGTTAAAAAATATGTTTTAATTTTAACAAGTTACACCATTATAATCGTGTATTCAATACGTTCGAAATGAGCCTAATATTGAATTTTTTTGATTTTTTTGATTTAATTATTTAATTATATATCATTTATGGTACATCTCTTACTTTTTTAATTTTCGTTTTACATTTTTATCACGTATGCTTATTTTTAAAAGTGTTTATCAACTTATGTCGTTCATATACGATTATTTATGTTAATACGATTACATTAAAATACGTTAAGGAATTTGATATATATACAAAAAATCAGTTTTTAAAACCCGTACTACCATTTTTATATGAATGAACAGGGCTGTAAACTCGTACTACCATTTTTAAAAACTCGTACTATCATTATTAAATCAATTTACTTGATGATTTTACACAAAAAAATGTGTTCATGTTCGTTCATTTATTAAATAAACGAACCTCACGCCGAACGATTTATATATGTGTCTATATTATATTATAAATTTCACAACTTTAATGTTCTAAATTATCTTAATTGGTTCTGAGAAAACGATCAATTTTTTTTATAAATGTGTTTAAAGAATGACGTTTTTTGAGGAGTTCATGATTTGAGGATTTGAAAGTGGTTAGAGATAAGAATAAACTAATAAGAGTCCACGATTTAAAATTTTGAAAGTTGTTAAAAAGTATTTTCTTAACGTATTTTAGTTAATATTGGGCTCATTTCGATATAATTAAATAAAAAAAATGGGTTCATTTCGAAGGTATCGACGAGTTGGTGAAAAATAGTATCGATTATACATCGGGTTGGTGAAAAATAGTATCAATTATACATCGGGTTGGTGAAAAATAGTATCGATTATACATCGGGTTGGTGAATGCGACATCATCAGTTTTTGGAATAAAAAATATTTTTGTTTGTAAATGCGACATCATCAGTTTTTATCTTAAGTATTTTGAATATTGTGTACAATTGTTATATATATAAAAAATCATTTTTGAAAAAAAAAATCTTTATATATATATATATAGAATTTTGAGAATATGTTTTTCTTTTGTATAAGATTTATCAAACTGTCTTTATTAGGTATATTATATCCGTCATCTTCAGTATTATCATTGAGACGTTTATAATTGTATACTATCCTTGCTTTCCCTCGTTTTATCTCACCGTGATTTCTTACCATGAATGCGGCGGATCTATGAGGACTTTCAGATTTTCTAATTAATTTTTGTTCTAGCATTTCCGGTATTTGCTATGTACTACAAAAAAGTTTTGATCTAAAGAAAAAATTTAGACCCATGATTGGGAATGTTTTGACAGAAAAACAACAGTGTTTGCTTGATAACATTTGGCATATCCAGACCATGCCGCAAGCAACTTTATTCAAGGTACAAGTTTGAATGCTCTGAGTGTTTACTTCTCAGAACAAAGTCAGATTGTCCCCGAAAAACCACCTAAGAAATTTTCTCACTACATCATTTTCAGGGGAACAAAAACGGGAATTTTTAACAAATGGGAAACGGTTGTACAACATATAAATTGTCTTAAACCTCTTTACAAAGGATACCACAGCTTTTCCGAAGCCATGAAAATGGCAAGAGAAAGTTTTGGTGTTAATAACTTTTTCATTGAACCTGAAGAAGTAAAAACATTTGCAGAAATGGCAAAAACAATATATATATATATATATATATCGATAAATAATTTGATTTGAAATAAAGAAAAGTTATTGATTTGAAATAAAGTAAAAATAATTCATTATAAATCGAACGAATTCGTTCACTCGATTTTCATCCGATTCTTTCTCTCCTTCTCTTACTCTCGCTCTCTCCCTAATTCACTTTAACTCTCTCCCTCTATATATCCTTCATATATATACATATATATCAAAGTTGCATATGACAAACATGGAAGAAGATTTGACACGAACACCAGAATTTGTCACCGACCAGGTACAATATTATGATAACTAACATTTAGATTTATTAATACTTACGTGGACAAGTGAAAGTTATAACAAAATATTATAATTTCAGGTGTTCAATTCTCGAGAAGAAATTACTGCATGGGTGCGCAATGTGGGACGTTCGGTTGGTTGTGTTGTTAATGTCAAAAGATCAAAGGCTTATCCAAATGAAGTTGTTTATAAAGTCGTGTTTTGCTGTGAACATGGTGGGGTTTACAAAAGTAAGAAAGTTTCATGTGTATTTGGACAAGTTGGTATCACTGGACTCATTTAAGAATTGTGAAAATGTGTATTTGGCGAATGATGATTCATGTGTATTTGGAGCTGAAGTATTTGCAGTTACAGAGTATGCACAAAAGGATCAATGTATTTCCAACGTAACTTAACTATAAGAGTACCATAAATTAAATAATTAACTATAAGGGTATGAATTTTAAATATAAAATATTTTTTATATAGTGTATATGATATATATTAAAATATATAAATCCAAAAAAAATCAAGATTGGGCTCATTACGAACGTATCGAAGAGACGATTATAATGGTGTAATTTGTTAAAATAAAAACGTATTTTTTTAACGTATTTTAGCTAATATACGATTTTATGTGTTAATATAATAAAGGTATAAAATGAAAATTAGAAATGTAAAAGGTATAAAGTAAATTTATTTAATTAGTCTAGGGGGTTAAAATGTAAATATTAAAGTTGAATTCGTTTGTGAGGCTGACAAATGGTAGGGGGTGCAAAAATCGTCAGAAAACTTGCTAGAAAGGATTTGCCAAGGCGAAAACTGATTTGTCGGGATCAATTTTTGTAAGACTATGTTTATTCACAAACCAAATCAAACCAATCTTTATTAAAAAACTAATTTCTCTCTCTTCCACCTATCCAATCTTCAATTCCAATCTAATCTAACTTTTTTTATATTTTATTCACAATCCAAACCAAACTTAAAAATTATATTATAAAAATTATATATTTAATATTTTAGTATATATATATATGTATATGTATATATATATATATATCTTTTAATTCCAATTAAAATAAATAAAAATAATTTCATATTTTAAAACATAATTATAAATATAAAAAACTTACAATTGAAAATAAATAAAAGAAAATACATATAAAGAAGTACGAAATTACATATTTAAAAGAAGGAAATAACATAGTTAATTATTAGGGCCGAATTTTTGCCATATATGCTCAATCAAATCATTTTTTAGAGCGTTATGAGTTTCCCTATTGCGAAGTTGTTCCCTATTAGCCATATACCTTGATAGGCTTGCAATTCGTTCAACGGAGAATCCAGGCAGCTGACTATCATCTTCTACGGAGCTTCCTTGTTGTCGATTTGTAGGCATGTCGTTAAGAAATTCAGTAGGATCATAATAATGTAGGTATGTATCTCGTTCGTCTTCAACTATCATATTGTGCAAGATGATACAAGCAATCATAATTTCCCACCCGCCTCATAAATTGCATGAGCTCCTTTCTCAACATCTGCCATACTCATTCCACTTCTTTTTTGACGATATGCTTCTTTGTAAGCAGCAATCCATTTGTTTGCATTTTCGTTAAGTCGAGTCCAACGACCTTTCATTTAATTTTCGTTCCTTTCGCGCATTCCTTCTGGATTTTCTTCTCGAGTTGCATCATAGAATTTTTTCACTCGTGAAAAAAGCGCTCCTTTCTTTTGGTTTTTGCCACAAGTAGCGTCTTCGCTAACAAAAACCCATGCTGACATTAAAGCCATATCTTCTTTAGTGTCCCATGGATGGTCGGCTCTTGAGGTTTTTTGTGAGGTTTGAACATTTTCAGGGATATATTGAGAAGGGATATACTGAGAGTTATCAGGATGTTGAGAGTTAATCCAAAAAATTTGCTGGTTTGGATCCATAGAAGAAAACTTGAAAAGAAAATCAAGATCTTTGAAATTTTCAAGAGGATGAGAGTATTGAAATGAAGAGAAAGATTGGTGTGTTGAAAATATGTCAAGACTGGTCTCTATTTGTAGAGAATTGAAAAATATGTATTTTAGTATATTTTTTAATTTTTAATTTTTTATTAAAATTATCTTTTTAATCAGATAAGATTTATCCTAATAAAATCTAAACCAACCAATTACAATTTGATACCTAATATATCCTTTATCTACAAAAATCTAGTTTATTAATAAAATACTACTCAAACTTTGTTTGCACCAGCAAACCGTTTGCAAGGGTTTGGTTTGCTTGAAATTAATTTTTCTTTTCTTTTAATTGAAAACTTTTTGTCTTATTAGAAAATAGTTTGGTTTGGTTTGTTGTTGAAGGTGGTCTAATGCAAGAGCATCTCCAACAATTTCTCCATTTTGGAGAAAACCGAGAATATGAGGATTTTGGACATAAAATGAGCTTCAACAGCTTCTCCAAACCCATCTTTATTTTGGAGAAAGTTGGAGATTCCCTAAAATTTTCTCTCATTATGGAGAATACCCCAAAATTAGAATTCTCCAAAATGAGAAATCTGTTGGAGATGAAAGCAATTTTTTTGGGGGATTTTGACTTTTGTTTTCCCATTTTAGAAAAAACTTAGGAAAGATGTTGGAGATGCTCTAATGGGTACAAATTTTGTGGGTGTTTTTATTTTCGTTTTTCTTTTTTTTAGTAATCTTTAGAGCTTCTCCAATAGAGGTGGCCAAATCGACCCGACCCGACCCGACGGGCTGACCCGAACCGAAACCGGCACAGAACCGGTTCTGGCCCGACCCGGTCAAGAACCGGTTTCAAGCCCGAGAGCCGGGACCGGTTCGCGTATATAGGATTTTCCTCGGCCCGACCCGGGACCGGTTCGTGACCCGACCCGGTCCGACCCGATTTTTTTCAAAAAACAATATGACCGTTAGAGAGCCGTTGGGACCCCTTTTTGACCGTTTTTGCCTCAAAAAACACCCTCCAAACCCCATATAAATACTAGGGGTGTTATGGAGTGATCACCACCTTACAATTGCTTACAAAACGCAAAAAACGCTTACAATTCTCATTTCTCGGCTCTCGTTATATTCGTTTCTCGCAAAAAACACATACAATTCTCATTTCTCGGCTCTCGCTATATTCGTTTCTCGCAAAAAACGCATACAATTCTCTAGTCTCTACTCTCTACTCTAGTCTCTACTATCAAAAAAATGGCCGAACAAAATTACACCATTGTTGTCGATCATTCACGAAAATCACCGGTTTGGGATAATTTCAACTTGGTAAAATTTCCCGACGATACAAAAAAGGCGCAATGCAAACGGTGTGGAGATTTCCTAAAACCCGAATCAAATAGCACGTTAAAGCGCCACTTCGAGGAAAGATGCAAGAGGTTGAAATCGGGTCCCGATCCAACTCAACCCATACTTGACAATTCCGGTCAAGTATGGTCGTATGATAATGATCTCGCCCGAGAAATGCAAATGAAATGTGTCATTTAAATGGCGTTGCCGTTCGGACATTTCGACAATCCTCACATTACAAACATGATCAAAAATGGGTTCCAACCACGCTACAATGGATCGGTAAGTCGTCAAACTCTTAAGCGTGATGCTTTAAAATATTGGAATAAGGTTCAAAAAATTATGCGAGAAATGTTTTTAAACTTACCCAACAAAGTTTCTTTAACTTGTGATGTATGGAGCGCACCATGCGGATTGCCAGATTCTTATATATGCATAACGGCACATTGGATTGTGCCGGGATCGTGGCAATTATGCAAACGTGTAATCACGTTTGAGCTCTTTGGTTCGCCACATTCGGGTGAACGTCAGTTTTCTATAATTATGAGATGTCTTCAATATTATAATTTAAAAAATAAAGTTATTAGTATTTCGTTTGATAATGCTAGTAATAATACGGCATGCGTAGACCGATTACGTTTGGCTTTATCCCCTATTTTAGAGGGAAAATTATTTCATACACGTTGTTGCGCACACATAATAAACTTAGCCGTTCAAGACGGCTTAAGTAAACTTAATGAGCCTTTAACTAAGTTTAGGCTTATGTTACGCCGAATTTTCACAAGAAATAAAAAAATGCAAAACTTATATAGAGATTATTGCAAACAAGTCGGTTTTAAAGCTTTGGGACCGGCGCACGATATGCCGGTTCGATGGAATTCGACTTGGAAAATGATGAATAATTTATTAAGACAACAACAATATATTCAAGCATTTTATAACATTCATTACCCGGATAACACGATAACTCAGGATGATTGGACAAGGATTCATGGCTTTCACGATATTTTGGGCGATTTTAAAACTGCAACAACTATGTTATCCGGTGTTTATTATCCAACGAGCCCTTTACTTTTAAATCAACTTTATATTTTGGCAAGTAAAATTTCTCAATACGAACAGGATTTGCACTTTCACGACGTGGTGAAACCAATGAAAGAAAAATTGGTAAAATATTTTAAAAAGATCCCCTTCACTTTTCTTTGTGCCGCGGCATTAAACCCGTTTTTAAATGTTACGGGTGTCGAAGTTTTAATACAAGCAATATGTTTATCGTTTGGTTTGGATTCTCTTACAAATTCTAGCTTTTCAAGGAAACACATACAACAATTTAATACTGATTTTCATCAATTATATGAGATTTATAGAGTTAATTATGGGGGAGGAAGCCAACAAACCCCTACACCTCAAATGTTTTCACCGGGTTCTAGTAGCAGTCGTGGTCGAAACCGAGAAGACTTAATGCAAACTTTAATGCAATCGGTTGTCATGGAATCTTCTAAAAAAGCTAGATATGATGGGGATAATTTGGGTGAATTCAATCAATACGTACGTACTAATTTTATAACGACATCCTTCACAAACGTCGTAGACGTTGAATCCCTAGATTTATTAGAATGGTGGAAAAGTAAACAATCAAGTTTCCCAATTATGGCCACTATTGCACTTGATGTACTAACAATCCAAGCTAGTACTGTAGCTTCGGAGTCGGCCTTTTCTCTTAGTGGCAGGATCATATCGGAGCGTCGGACAAAATTAACCCCAAAATCGGTGGAGTGTTGCGTTTGTCTGAAGGATTACTTGGATGGAGAAGACCGCATTCAAAATCGAACGAACCTGGAGGATGATATAGAAGGCGTGGAAGAAAACTTATTCGAAAACGACACGGATGAACTACTAAGTACGCCGTCCGTAACCGATAGTTCTGATGTTAGTAGTGTCGTAGATGACGAAGATGTAGACACCGACCGCCTTGACGATCAGACGGCTATTACACGACTGATGCAGTACAATACTCTTGAAGACTACAATCCAGATCAAAATCCATACTACGCTCCATACAATCCATTCAATTATAATCCATTCAATTACTATCCGGGTGATGGGAGTGGAAGTTCGGGAGCGGGACCTTCGAATGTTTAGAATTTATGTATTGTAACTTGTAACTTGTAACTTGTAAGTTTGTAACTTAAAATTATATATAAATTATAAAACGTAAAAGTGTATTTTAGTGATATATATTATAAATAAAACATATTTTTAAAGTGTATTTTACTTATCCAATGATTCCAATACAATTTTTCTTTGTTAAAGTTTAGTAATTAATTATTATACAAAGAAAGCAGTTAAAAAACAAAAAAATCCCCGGCCCTACTCCGACCCGGTTCTTGGCCCGGCCCGGCCCGGTTTTCCCGAAACCGGTTCTACATACAAGTAAACGGGTCAGGGGATTTCGGTTTAAACCCGGCCCGACCCGGCCCGGTTCTCACCTGACCCGGTTCGCACGGTTACTGTGCAGAATCGGGTTGTCCCCCGACCCGGCCCGGCCCGGCACGAACCCGACTTTTGGCCACCTCTATTCTCCAATACCTAGAAAAAGAAATGGGGTCAATCTAACCCGATAGCTAGAAAAAAGGATAAATATTGCCCCACACAAGAAAAAGAGGGCTAATGCTGTCCCATTTTTTTTAGTAGAAGTGATGCAAATAAATAAGAGGGTCAAAGCGACCCTAGTGATGACAAAAAGGGCCAAGTGATAAAAGAAGAAGTGAGAAAAGTTCAGAACCACTCTAGGATTGACATACTCAGAATTTTTTATCCGCTACACCATTCGTTTCATAACCATAACCTTAGTCCAATTACAATCCAATAAAAGACCTGGATGATCTTCTGAAAAACGTGATTATGGTGTAGTACTACGTTTACCGATAGTCCTTGTCTTGCTACTTAATTCCTTTCAGAGATCATTTTCATTTAGGTTTCGGCCAGGATGATTGGGAAAGATCAAACCAATTTGAACCGCTCACATCACAGTAGTAGTAGCGTAAAAGCCGTAAGCCGGGGGGCGGCCATAACATAAGGCTATTACTTTCACACATCTCTCTCTTTATCTATAGATATCTAAAAAGAGAGAGATCCGCTGCGTGAGCAACCCGACTGTGCATTACATGTGCTCTACAGGTTGCACCCCATCTTTATATTAGTGCGTCTTTCAATTGAGTTGTCATGTGAATTCTCGAGTAATCTTTTTCTAGCATCTCCAATAGGTTTGCTATAATTTTTTTAAACTAAAAAATCTAAAGTTGAAATCTCTAAAGAAAGTTACATTCATCTCCAGCAGCTTTGCTATTTTAGAGATTTTAACACAAATTATATTAATATAATATTCTCTAATTTATATTTTCAATACACCTTAAAATAAAAAGGTTAATATAAAATGATAGAAAGATTTATGTTATTGATGAGTTGAATAAAATAATTATTTCTCTTTCCTATTTAGAGAATTATAGAGAGTTCTCTATATTTAGAGATTTTTCCACAAATCTCTATTTTAGCAAACAAGATAGCAATGTTGTTGAAGAAGAGTTGCAAACAAAAATGTTAACGCACACACACGTTCCAACGGTATCGGGCCTCCATTACGGGCAATCCCACTAATCCGCTGCGACCCGACCCAGCCTTTGGCTGAACCCGACCGGCAGGGTAGAGGGTCCCATAGACTGGACCCACCCGTACCGGCCCCGGACCCTGCCCCGAAGGACCCGACCCAGAGTCTGGATATCTCAGGAAAGTGTCGCCCGCTAGAATCGAACCCGGGTAGTGCGGCTTTCACCCCGCACCCCCCAGGATGTTACCTATCCAACTGAGCTAACCCCCTTTTGATAAATGTTTATCTGTTTTAATTATCTAACGGGTAAAAAGAATTATTTTGAAAGACACTGGTAATTTTATTGTAGATGTTTATATGTGTAAATATGAAAATGTGGTTTGTTGATTGTGGGATTTGATAAACTTGTGAGAAATTTGTAATTAAATTTCATTTAATCTTATGTTTAAGTTAAGTATATTAAAATTAACCACAAGGGTTGTGGCGTACTGGTTAAAGCCCTGAGGGATGTGGTGAAATATCCCATCTGCCCAGGGTTCTAATCTAGACGTACACAACAATTGTGGCCACTGAGATTTAATCAGAGCTGATGTCTTACAGTCATAATTTGTCAAGGGGTTAATCTAGGCATAGCCTATGACACCCTTCCATATATATATCTATCTATACATATAATAAATAAGTAACTACATTGACACATGTCGTCGTCTGGTGAGCCGGTTTTATTATTTTCCCGCCTAAACATGTATCTGGACGCCTTTACATTATAGGTTCAATTAACACACCTACATTCACTCCTCCTTAAATCTCTCATTAATTAAATTTTTAATAATTATAACTTACATTACTACCCTTATAATTACCTATGTAGTTTACTTTTAATCCATTACTTTTTTTATTTTTCATTTTAGACTCTTATCATATAAACATAAATAATGTATATGAACTAAAATGCATTAAAAAAACATTTCTATTTTTTACAAATTATACCATTGTAATCATTTCGTCAATACCTTCGAAATAAGCCCAATATTGAATATTTTTTTATACATACGTACATATCCATACTTATAATAAATTCAAAAAAATCTCCATCGTGTACAGTAATCCCAAAAATTTATACATATAATAAATGAGTAACTAGCATGCCACGTGTCGTCTTCTGGTGAGCCGACTTCAGTATTTTCCCTCCTAAACATGTATCTGGACGCAGTTTACATTATAAGTTCAATTAACACACCCACATTCACTCCTCCGTAATTCAATTTTTTTAATTTGTACATTACATTTACTACTCTTATAATTAGGTATGTAGTTTACTTTTAATCCCTTATTGTTTTATTTTTCATTTTAGACTCTTATCATATAAACATAAATAATGTATATGAACTAAAATGCATTAAAAAACATTTCTATTTTTTTATAAATTATACCATTGTAATCGCTTTGTCAATACCTTTGAAATGAGCCCAATATTGAATATATTTGGATTTAATTATATTATTAAATATCATAAATATATACGAATTAATGTGTCGTGATTAGTATGAGATTTGTTGAAATTAGTATGGAATTTGATACAAATAATCACTAAATTGTTGTGATTTTCTTTTTGCAATTTCATATCAATTTTTACTTCAAAGTCGAATTATTTCGACGAATTACAATTCTATCAAATTCCATTCTGTCAACTAAACACCCTAGATATCACTTATCAAGTGACTTTTGGATTATGAGTTCGAACATTTTTCAAAAATATAAATATGCAATTATTGTGTATTCGTTTGATAAATTCATTTAGTAACGACATTTATAATAGGTATCAAACTTAATAGACATATTTTTATCTTCAAAATAATATTCCCTATTTGTGGAATTTTTGTTTTCTTTTTATCAATTATTGTATGTGTCACAAAATTATTCAACAACTATTAAACACCAAATAATTAACTTAAAACACAAATTTGATCGTCGCACAACGGGCGAGCCAAAGACTAGTATATATATATATATATTAAAATCCTGGAAATTCTAGAGTTTTTATCAAAATGGTGGGTTCATCTGAAATAGATTGGTTCCTTCAAAACACAAACCATTGGAAATGAACTTGCCTATTATATGATTTGTGGGCCTCATTCCATCCCTCTCTTCACTTTTTTTTTTGTTTTTCCTTTTTCTTAAATTTGATTTTATGTATTAAATATTCATAATTATTAATAAGTAAAATATATTTATGATTTTTTATTGATGTAGAATTTATAAGTAACTTTTAAGTGTTATAATTTTTAATTATTGTCTTTTAGTTATAATAAATATTTTTAAAATGTTATAATTTCTATTATTGCATTTTTTTTATTATATAAACGACTCATATTGAAAATAAACATATTTATGAAATGTATAACAAAGAGAATATATGTGGAGTAAGACCATCTCCAATAAACCCTTTATTTTACTCTTTAAAACATTTCTAATGAACCCTCTATTTTACTCTCTATAATATAGAAATTAATAGTAATTTTTTAAATATAGAGAAACACTATTCATGCTCTCTATTTTTCTAAGGTAGAAAATAGAATATACTTGAAATATTCTCTTTTAGAGTATAAAATAGAGTAATTGTTGGTCCCAGCTATTGAGTAGCAATGGTAACAAATATTGTAGAAGGGGGGGGGGGGGGGGGGGGGGGGGTGGAATACAATACAATTTTTTTTTCACTTAATTTAATTCTTTTATTGAAAAACTTCAAATAAGAATTACACACAGAAACTATTGATTGTTGCGGAACAGAACAAATAAATCAGTTCAAACAATCTTACACACAGACACACAGAGAATAAGAACAATTGTAAAACACTTAGTACAAACAATGAACTTTTGAGAGAGGAAAGAAAATGCCAGCACATGGAGTCTTGAAGATTTAGTAAACTGGTTATCTTTGCAAGGTTGAAGATTATCTCTTTATATAGCGCCTCATGCATTAAATGCATGGACACTTGTCAAGTAGAGATAAGAGAGCAGCACATCTTCTGAAAAAGTACTGATATACACTTTTGTCTTGAAGCGTTGACCTGCTTGTTGAAGTTGATCTTTCTTCAAAGAGATAAGAAATCCAAATAACCTTTTTCTGATCCTTGGATGATGTCTCTATCATTGCAAGATATCCTAAATATATTTTTGCAGATAAAGTAGAATATACCTGCTGTTTGACCGAAGATGTTTTCAAAATATATCTTCAAGAATTCTTTCTCAAGAATTCTTCAAGTGATCCTGCCGATCATGTCTTCAACATCTTCAAGTGATCCTGCCGATCATGTCTTCAACATCTTCAAGTGATCCTGCCGATCATGTCTTCAAGATTTCCCTTGCTCTTCAAGTGTACTGGCATAAGACTTTAGGAAGTCTTCAAGTAGCAGCTTAACCTTTGGTTGAGAAATCCATCTTCAATCCGCTTTGAAGATACACTTCTACTTTGTTTCTTCGGTTGATCTTCGACTTCACCGAACATTTTGTGTTACATAATTAAGCTGCTTGTAAAGAACCTAAAAAGTATTCTAAGCATGAAATGTGTAAAATGAAAGACTGGAGGTCATCTTCAAATCCTAAGTGACCCAACAATCTCCCCCTATTTGAGGATGACATCCATACTTAGAAACTGAAGAGTAAATACTGAATAATTTATTTTGACCCTTGTTTACTCTTTTTGGGTTCTTTTCACATAGTCCATTTTTTTTTCTTTTTGGATTTTTTTAAGTATATCCGACAATTACAAGTATAATGAAAGAATAAGGTATATCTGTACAAACTAATAAAAAGTGAAGAATATACAATATGAACAAAACAAACTGTACTTGCATCTTTGGAGGGGCGAGTTGAAACTTGTGTCTGGCTTGAGGATTCTTCATTTTGATCAGCAGCCCGTTGATGTGTTGGAGAACTTTATCTTTCAGGCACTTTTGCTTTTCTTCAGATGTTCCAAACCTTCAAGTCATTCACTTACTCCAAAAGATTTCAGCCAAATGAGTCTGTGGTTTTTGGTAGGAGACAAACCCATTATGGTGACAATCTTTTAGGGAGGTTTGAGGTTAAGTGAATCAGGCTCAGGATGCTTCTGCCCATCTCTTGCATCTTCTTTCTTTCTCTTGGCATCTTCAGCTTTTCCTGTTCAGCATCATCATCCTTTGTCTGATTTGTTTTAAAGCTTTATGTTGGGTCACCAAGGATTTGAAATTGACTCACCGATGTTTTCCCTAAAAATCCTACTTAGAATATTTTAGTTTGGTTCTTTGAATGACTTGTACAAAATAGCAAATGTTCGGTGAAGTCGAAGATCAACCGAAACCAAGCTTGAAGACTCTCTACTTGTGGAAAATAGAAGACTCTTCTCAACAAACAAACAAGTCATCACCACCGAATTGTCTTCACAATTTCGGTGGCCATCATCACCACCGAATTGTCTTCACAATTTCGGTGGTCTTCATCTCCACCGAAGAAGCTCTCATTTTTCGGTGAACAGCTTCCACCGATATGCTTCTTAAACTCGGTAAGAACTTTGTGGAAATGGTACTTCTTTACAGATGGTTATATATTCTTGACAATATTATCGGTGGAACTACTTCGGTGATATTGTCTTGAATACTCATAAAGAAGATCATTTATTTCGGGACAAAATCTGATACAAGGCAAAAGTAACATTTTGTCTTATTATCTTTTTAGAAGATGTCCTTTCAGCATGACTTCTATTCCTGGTTTCAAGAAAAAGGTGATAGTGACTTATCAGCCTTTTAGAAGTCCACTGGTACTTTTCCAAAGACCATTGGTACATTGCAAGTGTCTTGAGGATAATAGTACCATGCATTTAATGCTCAGTACCTTATCCTCACTATAAAAGGAAGATGAAGACTCCATGCAAATTACGCTTTCTGGATTTCTCTCAGTGCAAGATTTTCATATTGCTTGATAACCTTATAGCTTTGTTCTAAGTGTTCTTAGTTGTTTTGTTAGTATACTTTGTGTAAGATTGTTAGAATAGTTTATCTGTTCTTTTCCGCAACAGTCTTAAGTTTCTATGTGTAATTCTTGTTGAAAGATTTTCAATAAAAGAATTAAAATTGTGAAAATTTTGAGTATTGTATTCAACCCCCCCTTCTACAATACTTGTTAAGCCTTCTGGGACTAACAAGTGGTATCAGAGCAGAAAGTTTAATCCCATAAACTTGATCTGCGATGGCTGCCTTTTCTTCTTCTACAATTGAAAACTTTTTTCAAAACAACTTTTCTGAGAATGGCTCCATAACCAAACCTCCTAAGTTTAATGCTAACAACTTCTCTTTGTGGAAGAGCCGTATGATGCTATTCATGGAAGGAGTGGATACTAGATATCCAACCATTCTCAAAGAGGGACCTATCATCCCCAGAGTTTGGGCTCGCTATGAAA
>JAWVWS010000535.1:0-25000 GCA_033807775.1 Saussurea involucrata | reverse complement strand
GCTATTCAAAGTGAGATAAACTCCATAGTTCAAAACAATACTTGGAGATTGGTAGATTTACCACCGGGTCACAAGGTAATTGGCCATAAATGGATCTTCAAGCGAAAACTAAGACCTGATGGCACTATAGAGAAATATAAAGCTCGATTAGTAGCCAAAGGTTACCGCCAAAAGGAAGGTCAAGATTTCTTTAACACATACTCACTGGTAACAAGGATCACGTCCATTAGGACGTTGATGGCTATAGCAACGTTTCTCAACCTATACATACACCAAATGGATGTGAAAACTGCTTTCTTAAATGGTGGATTAGATGAAGAAATCTACATGCAATAACTGGAAGGTATTTTTGTAAAGGGCTAAGAGAACAAAGTATGCAAACTAGTTAAGTCTTTATATGGACTTAAACAAGCCCCAAAGCAATGGCATGAGAAATTTGATAACACTCTTCTATCAAATGGTTTCTAAATAAATGAGTGTGACAAATGAGTATATATGAAACAATGTAGGAACGCATGTGTCATAATATGTCTATATGTAGATGATATTCTAATCATGGGGACTAACTTAGATGTAATCAATCAAACCAAGAAACTGTTGCACTCCTCGTTTGATATGAAGGATATGGGAGTAGCAGATGTGATTATTGGAATAAAGATCCAAAGAGATCCTAATGGTTACATACTTACTCAATCTGACTATGTTTAGAAAGTTTTAAGAAAGTTTGGTCACTATGACGATAGACCGGTAGTCACTCATTTTGACCCTTCTAGCCAACTTAAGAAGAATCAAGGAGATAGTGTATCTCAATTAGAATACACTCAAGTGCTTGGGAGTTTGATGTACATCATGAATTGTACAAGACCAGATCTAGCATATACCGTAAGTAGACTTAGTCGATACTCACATAACCCACGTAAAGATCATTGGTATGCTCTAATAAGAATACTTCGATATCTCAAATACACAATGAACTATGGGTTACATTATACTAAGTATCCTCCCATACTAGAAGGATACTGTGATGCAAACTGGATTTCCAATCACTCTGAAAGTAAGTCCACAAGTGGCTATGTGTTTACACTTGGTGGTGCAACATATCTTGCAAATCTTCAAAGCAAACCGTGAATACACGATCCAGTGGGGAAGCCAAATTCATAGCCTTAGACAAAGCTGCCAAAGAGGCGGAATGGCTTAAAAGCTTCCTAGAGGGTATTCCATTGTGGCCTAAGCCTGTTACCGCCGTTTGCATACGTTGTGATAGTATGGCTGCTCTAACAAGAGCAAATAATCAAATCTATAACAGCAAATCGAGACATATCAGGCATCGCCACAAAACTATACGAGACTTGCTCAAGAATGGAATAATCTCCATCGATTATGTAAAGTCAAAGGAAAATATCGTAGATCATTTGACAAGAGGCCTTAGTAGAGAACAAGTCTCTTATACATCGAGGGGAATAGACTTAAGGCTAATTCAATGAGTTTAACCGGATATGGACTCCGGATGGTTCCGGACTTTGAGTCCGGATACTTTTTCCGGATTGTACCGGATTCCTTTGATTTCCGGGTGTTCCCGGATAAATATTTCGGATATGGTTTCCGGACAGGATTCAGGACTGTTTCTGGACTTGGTTTTGGATTATTTTACCAGACAAGTTTTTCTGTATATTTTCTGAGTAATGTTGTACTGTTCAAATGTTTTATGAAATCGAAATATATTGTGATTTAACAGTACGAACCTAGTTATAACTCGACTGAGATTATGATACGAGTTGTTATGTGTTTTGATCAATATACACATATGTTAGGAAAGTGTAATGGATCCATAGGCACTAGTATTATGTGAACACGTGGAATAGGCGTGGACTAATCGTAATTCCCGTGTGTTTGATAAACGTGGAATAGGCATGGACAAATCGTAATTCCCGTTTGATTCAAATAAGGAATAGGCGTGGACTAATCGTAATTCCCATTTCGTACTGAGATGTGAAATCGTGGGATAGGCGTGGACTAATCGTAATTCCCGATTTCTATAGGAAGAAAAGAGATAGGCATGGCGTAATTGTATTCTCTACTTCCTCTCTAAGAAATAGGCATGGACTAATTGTAATTTCTTGGACATGAGCAATGATCTAGAATCCGTGGAGATTTGTAGTGGGCTCTTGAACATGATGCTATGACTTACTCAGTGTTAGTCATACTCTTGGAATCAGGTATGATTCTCGTCATCGAAATATGTTATGTGTACGGTAAGAAAGATTGCGAACAAGTTAAATTATATGCTTTGTTTACAGTTTTGATTTCTAAAGCTTATAAAGTTTTAATTTGAAAACTGGATGTTCTCACTAGGCGTAAGCCTAATCTTTTCAAATTAAATTTTCTTACCACGTACTAGCTCGGGGAAGGTTACAAAGGGATGAGTGACGAGTGGTAACAAAATCCTACTTTTGGAGATGTAATGGAGAAGTTAGTGTATACGAAGATGTTTTGATGAATTGCCTAGACAACCCGTATAATATGATCTTAGTGTTAAGGATTAGATTAGTAGGTTGTTTTGATAGTTCAGTTGTATATGTGAACCTTCGTAATTAATCCTCCATTTATGTATAAATGTTTGGAAGAAATTATGATAAACTCTGAAAAGTTTTAAGGTTTAAAATTGTTGTGGATTTTGGATGTTTTAGTTTGGTATCAGAGCCGTAGTTTAAGTGAACTAGGTATGATCGTAAGATACATAGACTTAAGCTGAGATGATTAAGTTGTGATTTGTGAGATTGGGTAGAAATACTAAGACGGGATAGTCTTAGAGTCGACTGGGCATCGTCGGAGAACAATGTCGGGGACAGGGTGAGAACCTTCCGTTATTATGAATATATTGTTACATAAGCATACTTGTTTCTAAATTGTTATGTCAATTAATGAATGTTATAGTACGTTTCCCGTGTTCGGGTATGTATAGCCATTTCTTATGGTTATCTTTTTGTGCTTCGACAGAATACGATGGTGAATACACCAACCAGATCTCCTACTTCTTCAGAAGAGAGGGCGGCAAATGAATGGGTGGAAAAACAACCCGAAAGGGGTGGAACTTATGAGAGTCCACTAAAGCCACCTATCTTGGGAGAAGGAGGAAGTCAAGCACAACGAACGAATGCCGGTACTTCTAACCCGGTGACGATAGAATCCACCATGGAATCTCACATGATGGAGAACATGATGCGAGTTATGAATAACGCACTGACTCAACAACAAGAGATGTTTATGAAAATGTTTAATGACCGAAACGTTGAATCACGAAGACCGGAGATGGGTACTGGTATGGTAACTCCGCCTGTTAACCCGGTACATAATGTGAATAGAAGGATGGAGAAAGTTTGTTCTTATAAAACGTTTTTGAGCTGCAAGCCACCAGAATTTGCTGGGTCAGACGATCCGATTGCATGTACGAATTGGATAAGAGAGATGGAACATGCTTTTAGACCTTGCGAGTGTGACGAAGAATCGAAGGTTAGATTTGGATCCCAGATGTTACGCGAAAACGCTTTGACCTAGTAGAACATTGTGACATCAACTGTAACGACTCCAGTTTTGGCCGCTATGACATGGGAGTCGTTCAAAAGGAAGATATTGGAAGAATATTGTAATGAGTACGAAATGGATCGCATTGAAGAAGAATTTCGAACGTTAAAGAAGGGTAATTCGTCTGTGAGAGAATATACTCGAATCTTTTTAGAGAAGTTGAACTTAGTGGGGCATGTGGCCCCAACTGAAAAAGAAAAGATCAAGGCTTACCTAAAGGGCTTGCCAGCTGATATGATGTCCAGGGTCAGAAATTCTAAAGCTTTGACTCTGAGAGAAACAATTGAAGAAACTAAGATAATCGAGGAAGTTTATGCCAGAGATAAGGAGGAAAAGACACAAGTGGGGCAGAAACGAAAATGGGAAGGCCGATCAGAATCTTCTCAAAGATCCAAGCCATTTGGCAAGAATATTCGTTTTGAACCTTGACGAGAACTGAACTGGTGCCAGAAATGCAGAAGCAAACATTTTGGTCTGTGTCCGGTTACCACACCGGAATGTTACAAGTGTGGTAAGAGTGGGCATACTCTGAGTAACTGTCCTATCCAAGGACCAACATGTTTCGAGTGTAAACAACCTGGTCACTACCGAATAGACTGTCCAAAATTGAAGAAGAGTGGGAATCAAGATAGGAAGCCAAATACTCCAAAGCCAACGGGCATGGTGTTTCATACGACGGCTGATGAGGCAAATGAATCTAAGGATGTGGTTTCTGGTACATTATTTATTAACTCAATACCTGCACATGTATTATTTGATTGTGGGGCCAATCTGTCTTTTATATCGAAGTCGTTCTATCAAAAGTTAGTTATGCCTGTCACTACCTTGGAAGATGCCTTAGTAGTTGAAATAGCTAACGGGGGTCAAGTCTTAGTTCGTGAAAGACTTGAAAGTTGTACAATCATGATAGAAGGGAAGGAATTTCCGATTGATTTGATTTTGATGGAGATTGGGGGGGGGGGGTTATATATTCGTTGGTATGGATTGGTTGACGACCAATCAAGCAGAAATTCTTTGTGCCAAGAAATTAATTCGGATCCCTATGCCCGAAAATGATGTTCTATTCATCTATGGGAAAAAGAGAAAAGGGGAGGTTCCGTTGATTTCTATTGCCAAAGCACGTAGGTGTCTAGTAAAAGGATGTTCATCATATCTAGCATACGTTTTGGATGCTAAAGAAGAAAATAAGCGAGTGGAAGATATAAAGATAGTAAGTGAATTTCAAGATGTGTTCCCTGATGATCTTCCAGGCTTACCGCCAGAACGTCAGGTAGAGTTCAGAATTGATCTTGTTCCTTGAGCGACACCGATAACACGAGCACCGTATCTTTTAGCATCGGCTGAAATGAAAGAGATGATGTCTCAATTGCAAGAGTTTCTCGAAAAGGGATTTGTTAGGCCAAGTTCTTCACCTTGGGGAGATCCAGTGTTATTTGTCAAGAAAAAGGATGGCACTATGAGAATGTGCATCGACTATAGGGAGTTGAATAAGGTGACTATTAAGAATAAGTATCCGGTTCCAAGGATTAATGACTTATTCGATCAAGTCCAAGGTGCGGGATGCTTTTCAAGGATTGATTTGAGGTCGGGTTATCACCAGGTAAGGGGTAAGAGATGAAGATATACCCAAGACGGCATTCAGAACAAGGTATGGGCATTATGAATTCCTTGTGATGCCTTTTGGGTTGACAAATGCTCCCGCTGTGTTCATGGATTTAATGAACAGTGTGTGTCGACCATTCTTAGACAAGTCTGTCATAGTGTTCATTGATGACATACTCGTTTATTCGAAGAATGAAGCCGATCATGAATGTCACCTTCGTGAAGTCTTAAATGTTCTAAGAAAGGAGAAATTGTACGCAAAATTCTCTAAATGTGAATTTTGGTTAAAAGAGGTACAATTTCTCGGTCATGTGATTACTTCGAAAGAAGTTAAAGTGGATCCGACAAAGAAAGAAGCGATGATGAATTGGGAGATACCAAAGAACGCATCCGAGATACGAAGTTTCTTGGGTCTAGCAGGCTATTACAGGAGATTTATAAAGGATTTCTCTAAGATCGCTTCTGCCTTGACAATCCTGACACGGAAGAATGAAAAGTTTGTATGGACTGAAAAGCAAGAGTCAGCCTTTAGAATTTTACAAAAGAAGCTATGTGAAGCCTCTATTCTTGCACTACCGGAAGGAACATAAGACTTGGTGGTATTTAGTGATGCGTCAGAGATGGGTTTGGGGTGTGTAATCATGCAACGTGGCAAAGTGATTGCTTACCCATCAAGACAACTCAAGGAGCATGAAAAGAATTACCCTACCCATGTTTAGAATTGGCACCAGTCGTGTTTGCTTTGAAATTGTGGAGGCATTATTTATACGGAACGAAGTGCACTCTTTTTACTGATCATAAGAGTTTGAAGCATGTCTTTGATCAGAAAGAGCTGAACATAAGACAACGGCATTGGTTAGAACTGCTTAAGGATTATGATTGTGAATTGCGTTACCATCCCGGTAAAGAAAATGTTGTGGCAGATGCCTTAAGTAGAAAAGGATACAGTGGATGTTTGAATATGACTAACACCAAACTTGATGTGACGTCAAGTCTAATCGAAAGGATCAAAGTAGCACAAACGGAAGCTTTACTAGAAGAAAATCTGAAAGAGGAAGTCATGGTTAAGCAACGTCTCCAACTGACCGAAGATAGTCGCGGAGTCAAATTATTTCAAGGATGTATTTGGGTGCCAAAGATTGGGGGAAACCGAGAGTTACTTCTTGAAGACGCCCACAAGTCTAAATATTCTATACATCCTGGGAGTACTAAGATGTATAGATATTTGAAACTACACTATTGGTGGCCAGCTATGAAGCTAGATGTGGCACAATGTGTAGAAAAACGTGTGACATGTTTGTTAGTAAAGGCTGAACATCAACGACCTTATGGGAGTCTACAATCTTTGGACATTCCTGAATGGAAATGGGATAAGATTACCATGGACTTTGTGACTAAGTTACCAAGGACGTTGAAAGGTAATGATACTATTTGGGTAATCGTGGATCGTTTAACCAAAAGTGCTCACTTTTTACCGATGAAAGAAGCTTCACCAATAGATAAGCTAGCCAAGTTATATATTGATGAAGTGGTATCAAGACATGGTATACCCGTGTCTATAGTTTCTGATCGTGACAGCCGATTTACTTCAAGGTTTTGGCAATCACTACAAGAAGAACTGGGTACAAGAGTAAATTTGAGCACTGCATATCATCCACAAACGGACGGGCAAAGTGAAAGAACCATTCAAACTTTGGAAGACATGCTCAGGTCTTGTATGATTGATTTTGGAGGTAACTGGGATACGCATTTACCCTTAGTGGAGTTTGCGTACAACAATAGTTATTATTCCAATATCGGAAGAGCACCTTTCGAAGCCTTATATGGACGGAAATGTAGAACTCCAGTGTGTTGGTTAGAAGCTGGAGAAAGACAATTTGATGGTCCCGAAATTGTGCAACAAACGGCTGACAAAGTAAAGGAAATTCGAAAACATATGAAGGAGGCTCAAGATCGACAAAAGAGTTACGCCGATCCAAAAAGAAGACCGAAAGAATTCCAAGTTGGGGATAGGGTGATGCTAAAGGTATCCCCGTGGAAGGGTATTATAAGATTTGGGACACGTGGAAAGCTGAGTCCTCGTTTTCTTGGGCCTTTTACTATAATCAAATGAGTAGGGCTTCAAGCGTATCAGTTGGATCTTCCACCTGAATTGGAAGGAATCCATAATACCTTCCATGTCTGTTATCTTCAGAAATGCTTAGCCGAAGCGGAAATTGTTATACCACTTTCTGAAATAAGAGTGAATGAGAATAGTTGTTGCGTAGAAGAACCAGAATCAATTTTAGAAAGGACGACCAAGAAGCTACGACATAAGGATGTAATTATGGTTAAAGTGCAATGGAAACATCATAGAGGTGCTAACGTGACTTGAGAAGCTGAAGAGGATATGAAGAATATATATCCTCATCTATTTATCTAACTTTGATTTCGGGGACGAAATCATTTTCAAGTTGGGGAGATTTGTAACACCTCGAAATTTCCATAATGATTGTACATTTTGGGAGAACGTTTAAAATATTAAGGGATGTTATTTTAAACAAAGTGTACGATTTAGTGTCGAAGGGTCAAAGTGTAATTGACCAAATTTTGAATCTATTTGTGGAATTGTGAAACTCCAGGGTTGGTTTGGTCTTTTGTGTATAGTTGGTTTTGTATTTAATGGGTGTAGTCGGCTGAAATTGAGATGTATCTCAATTTCTCTGTTGTGAAGTCGGTTCCAAAGGTGCAGAAGAAAACCAAAGTTTAATCTCGTTCTTGGTTATCGAATTGTTGGAGAGGCAATTTGGAAATCAAAGTTCTGTTTGAAGTCAACTTCTGTCCAGGTGAGTCATCTCACTTTTGTTATTGTTGCAACTAAAATTGAGTAGTTTTCATGAAATTAAACGGTCTAAGTGTTTTAGAAATGCTGGAGGGATATGTATGTGACTGGAAACTGAATTATAGAGGAATTGATAGTGAAAATCGAGTGCAGATCGATAGTTTCCGGATAAAAATGTAGTATCCGGTAAATTCCTATTCGATGGTGTCCGGACAAGTATGGTATCCGGTAAGTCTTATTTCCTGCAGTATCCGATAAAGATGTAGTTTCCGGATAGATAGGTTACCGAATGATTCCGGATTCCGGATAGTTGTCCGGATGTACCGGATTCCGGATAAGTGATACCTGAAATTAAACCGGAATTTAAAACCCAAATACTGAATAAGCCAAATTATGTGGGTTATTCAGTTTCAAATTTGGGTGAGTTATTCGGTTTCAGTTTTCTTGATAGAAAATCGACTTTCGCTAACATATATAACAATGACCAATTATGTCAGTATTTATCGATGGATTACTGTGGAATCATTACCAATTTTGTATCCCAAAAAATAGAGACCAAATTTCAGATATAACGAATGGATTAGCGAGAAGACAACTGTAACACCCTAAAAATCAGAGTGAATTTAAACCTGAATAAATGCGGAATAAAACTAAACTGACATAGATGTATCACCGAAAAAGGGGAAGTAATAGTATGGCGTTTACATTACAAATAACCAATGCGAAATAAAACTCAACAACCTACTAATCTAAACTATTTAGGTTTAGATTATGAACGGGTGTTGCTATCTCACTCCCAAAAGTATGCCAATCTATACTCAAAATGTCCGCCTCTATGTCCATCCAAAAATGATAACGACCCATCAAAACTCTCCGCTCATACCCGAGCAGTTCCACCGTCAGAATGACCTACTATACATGTCATTTTAAGATAAAGTGTTAGGCTAAAGCCTAGTGAGAACAATCAGTTACAAATGAGTAAATAGAAATCGTTGTTGTAAAAGACATTTAATAGAATGCCGTAAATATTATCGAACTTCTTAAATACACAAATACCTCTTGGTTTAACGGGGGAGTCCCGCTTACCAACACAAGTGATGGAACACGATAGTAAGCCACTTGACATGTTAGTAAAGCCAATCACATAATAAATCACATATTGGATGCCGAGTGTGGCCACTTAAAACCACACACATGAAATGTCAACATCGATAACGTAATAGCACGTAGGACTCATACCATACCGTCGATGCCTACCCGTGCCTCGATGTGGAAAACTAGCGTCCCAACATCGGACATAATGACTCTAGTGATTATGGATCTATTACACTCAAAACCAATAATAACAATTCCCAAACGTATATGCATATATATGTATATATACACACTTGAATTATGACTTGGTTAGCTTATAACAAGGATTCCCGTAACAATATCCTTCATAATAAAAATGCGTAGATATATAAATATACCAAATTCTTCCATAGTACAACCTTTACTTCTCATAGTTTCCAAAACAACCTCTTTAACATTGTTTCAGCAATAGGAACTCATTTTCCCAAAAGTCTTGCCAAAATCCATCATTTTGTCAAACCCTAGTTTTTCTCCATAATTATTCAAACTCATAAACCTAGAAGAATATATTTTTGAACCCAAGTAAACCATAACGTGACTCAAGAATAAACACCATTTACCCCTTTTCATAGTTTTCCTCCAAGTAAAACTCTATAGTCTCCCAAAACAAGGTTTTGATGAGAACTCATCTAAATCATGAAAGGTTTAACAAATGAGACATTTAGGAGTTAAAACACTTATTTAACATGTATAAAGCTTAAATAAAGAGGATGAACTCACCATAGTAGGTTTGAAAGGTAATAACCTAATTTCCTTGAGAAACCCTAGAAATGGTAGACTTTAATGTGGGAGACTTGATCACTTTAAGCTCTTACACCTAGGATCACCTTCTTCTTTGCATTAACTATGATCAAGTAGGTGGAGTGGTAGATTAAAACCCTAAGAATAATAAATGAGGAGGGAGGGAGGAGACTTGAGAAGAAAATCTCCTAGAGGGAGAGAGATCGATCTTGCTGGAATAAAATGAGAAGAATGAGGTTTAATCCTCCTAAAAACTGGATATAGCTGCAATCCCGACCCCGCAACCGCGACTATGCCCTCGGCGACTTTGCCCTGGGCATTATCGCCGGGCAATGTCGCCCTCGCCAACCCCCTTTCTGTTCGATTCGCTTCATGAAGTGCGACTGTGATCATGCACGACATAGTCGCCGAGCATAGTCTCCGACGACCTGATTGACGATGTCCGAAGCTCGATTCGAGAAACATGGAATCCTTACTCAAGGCACACATTGTTTGGGTAAAAAATCACACGTCACGACCGACGGAAGGAAACTCAGATAACATTTCCGTGAGACGACTCTTGTATTAAGATAAGGTCTTACATGATATTTACAGACGCATACTTGGTCGTACGTTTCTATACTGGTCGTACATTTTGTATGACCGACGTGTGAGACTTAAGACGGTCGTATGATTACACTAACTGTTAACGGTCAAACCCAATTTCTTTTGTTCATTAATGCAGGTCTACGAGCATTTATGGCGCAAACGGTCAGAAACGGCAATTAAAGCCCGATAGCGGTTACGAAGCAAGCCATCAAGCCTCATTTAATGACCGGTGAAAGCTATAAAAGGACCTGCTCCACAACCGAAAAGGCAATCCAAGCTATTCTATTCTGAACTAATTCAATCTACTCCATCTACTTTTTGAGCAATTACACATCAAATACACAGCAATCGAAGCATTCGAACGAACACTACTGACGCAAGCTTCGCACGACCACAGTTCGAACCGCACGACAGCAGACTATTTCGCATGATTTATGCACGACACACGATAATTGCACACGACTAAGTCTATTTTTACATTCCCTTGTAATCTGTTGTACACAAAACACCTGTAACACAAAGGATTTCACCCCTGTTTGGCAACTATAGTTCACCGTTGACTCTCACAAGTCGACTGCAGTTTTTTCCCTCGTTTTGGGGTTTTCCGCATCACCAAATCTCTTGTCCTGTTTAGTTTTCCCTTGCGATTGTGTTGCTTGGTCTTGAGATACATTTCTTTAGTTGTTAAATTCCACATCAACCTTAAGTTGTTCTATTGGGCGATTTTTGGCATTAATAGTTTGGCGCCATCCGTGGGACCCCATCTAGAGAAAATCTCAAGCAAACACATATATCGCTCTAACGATCTTGCAAAGTTTTTGTTGTTTTCAGGTAAATGGCCAATTATCAAGATCCCATGATTCAAATGCAGTCAGAATTGAATACGGCTCGAAGCCAGATTCAGGCCTTGCATGAGCAGAATCAGAAAGTAGCAGCGAAGATCGTTTCTCTGAGGAATCCAGCGATGGGCAATCCCTCTGGTCCTCAGAATCCAGCAATGGGCAATCCCTTTGGTCCTCAGAATCCAGCGATGGGCAATCCCTCTGGTCCTCAGAATGGAGCGATGGGCAATTTCTTTGGACTTCAGAACGGTCCCCGACCTATGGGTGCACCTATCATAAGGCCCCAATTCCAATTCCAGGCAGGTCCAGGGCCATTCTTCAACAATCCGGGTCCATGACCATTTGCCAACAATTCGGGTCCAGGGCCATTCGTCAATAACCCAGGATCGGGTCCATTTGTCAACAATCCAGGTTCGGGACCATATGCTAACAATGCAGGTCCAGGTCCATTTGCAGGTAATTCGGGTAAGGGGCCATTTTTCAGCAACCCCCATCAGGGACAATTTCCCCCTCAGTATTTGAGGCCACCACCTTTGCATAATGGAACCATGCCATATTTCGACTCTCTCAATGCGGATGCCAATGGTTCTTCGTATGGAAACAGTACAGCGGCAGCTACGGATTCAGGGGTCAACCCACAGACAGGCGTAAACTCCGACCCAAACGACCCCATCGCCCAACGACTTAGGTTGTTGGAAGATCAGAACGAGAAAATGTTGTCGCTGCTTTCCAAGTTGACAGGCGCCGCCGTCCCCGTCGACGTCGAGCCTCATACAAACTTTCAGGCGTCGCCTTTCATTGACACGATAGCGACTGTCGACGTCCCAAAGAAGTATAACATCCCTGCTTTCACGCCCAAGTATTCAGGAATAACCGATCCAACAGAGCATATTGCACAGTATAAACAGTTGATATGGACAGTCTCGATCCCACATGAATATCAGGAAGTATGCATGTGCAAAAGCTTCGGGGCGACTCTTACAGGTCCTGTTCTTCAGTGATTGATCAACCTCAAGCCCAAGTCTATAAACAACTTTGCGGAGTTGGTCAACCAGTTTTCGCAACAGTTCGCCAGCAGTCGCAAGATGGAGAAGCAGACCAGCGACCTGTAAAAATTCGGAGAGTCCATCCGTGGTTATTTCAATTGCTTTAACGCCGAAATGATCAACATTCAAAATTGCGACGTCAAGACTGCCATCGAAGCTTACAAGCGTGGTCTTGACGATAACACCACCGGATTGTACGCCGATCTTACAAAATATCCTCCAGAGAGTTTTGAAGACGTGCGAGCCAGGACTTTGGCTTACATGAGGGTCGAAGACGACCTAGTCTTCCATCGTAAGCATTCCACTGACAAAAAGTCGCTCGGCATCAGGAAACCAAATTTCAAATCCAAGGCAATCGTCAAGGCAGAGCCGTCACGCCAAATATCGAACGTTCGGTTCGATAAGAAAAAGAGCAACCCTACATCCCGATTCCCTCAATATCCTAAGATCTAGTCTTATAGATTCAAAAGGACGATGAAAGAGCTAGTCGGCGCTCTTAGAAACATCCAGTCGTCCATCCGATGGCCTAAGAAGAATGATAAAGATGACGCCAAGAAGGACAAGACCAAGTGGTGCGACTTCCATAGCGACCACGGTCATACGACAGATAACTGCCTTGCCTTGAAAAAGGAGTTAGCCTGGATCGTGCCCAAGGGTCATCTGCAAGGCTTGGTTGATAAAGAATCTGCGCCAATTGGTAACGTAAGACCGGAATCCCGCGTCCACGAAAAGATTGTTAACTGCGTGACGGGTGGGTCCGACGTCTGCGGTTTAACCTATTCGGCAGCCAAGCGGCACGCTAGTCAATCATCGGGAGAATATCCTATTCCTCGGTAGTCTCGACTGAAGCAAGAGCTGGAGCTAGAGGCGATGCCAATAACGTTCGACCAAGACGACCTCCAGGAAAGTTGGCAAAAACATCATGATGGCTTGATTATCCAGCTCACTATTGGCAACTGCTCGACCAAAAGAGTATTGGTCGACGGGGGCAGTTCGGCCAACATCATCTTTCTAAGCACTATCAAAGCTATGGGAATCGATAAATCAGAGATCGCCCGTCTCTCGACGACTCTGATAGGATTTATTGGCGATTCCACCAACACTCTAGGGGAAATCATCCTCCCAGTATATGCTATAGGGGTCAACAAACAAACAAGATTTAACGTTATTGACTGTTCATCAGCATATAATGTTATACTTGGTCGACCCTGGATCCACGACATGAAAGCGGTCCCCTCGACCTATCATATGACGATCAAATTCCCGATGCCGTGGGGAGTGCAAGAGGTCAAAAGCGAGCAGAAGACCGCCCGTGATTGCTACAAGGCAACTTTGAAACCTCAAAGGTGAGACCAATGTTGTGGCGACTGCGCACAATACGACCCAACCTATCCATATGCCAGAAAAGGCAGGACCAAGTATCATTTTACAGTCGCCACAAGGGGCAAAATGTTATACCCCATACAATACTGCAACTTTTAGCTACCAATCGTGGGCACAGATATAGCTCACGACTTGGGGGCAGTCGGACCTCGCGATAGAAATAATTCTCCAATAGCCATCGATAAACGTCACCAGGTATGTAACACCCGTCAACGACACTCGGGTACGTTATACTAATCTTCTAAAGTTTTACGTACGTCCTTAATCCCACAAACCTTCATAAGGCGGGGAATGGACATCGCTAGTAAATTACATCCTGCCCCTAGGGTAAGAAATTTTTCCTGTTAGTCTTTACAAACCATTCCTCTAAACGAACAGAAGTAGATGCCTACTCCCAGATTTGGGGCAAAAAGGTCATCTCTTTTTCCGGACTAACATTCTAGACATGATCGAAATTTCTTTCGAAATTAGGCACAACAACGATCCACCAGAGATCGTATGTCTGAAGATCGTAGTACCAAATCTGCGATCGCAGCCCCACGTAGCTGGGCTATAGTACATCTTATTTCCTTTTTGCTTTCGATTTATTTCAACAAATGACTACTGACTTAAGCATCGGAGGGTCGTTGGTCAAACCAACGACCACCCCTGAATTTTACATTGCAGGCTCGCTGGATCGCAAGAACATCAGTCTTACGATCTACATCGTAAGAATACAAAGTCTTTCAGACTACAAAGTTATGACCCATAAACTCATGACTCGTACGATGAAAGTCGAATCTCACAATTACATAGATCCTATGATCATAGCAAATACACTTACGATTGAGCCAGGAAGCTTAAGCCTTATACTTTAAACTCCATGGTTTAAGAATGTATGTTCGGCCCAGTCGCCCGATTACTTCCAAAACTATTTCTTTTCCTACGACCTACATCGTGAAAAACAAAGTCTCTAAGACTCGCATATCATAAAAAGAATCTTGCGATTCACTACACAGGTCCTGCGATCCTTCCAGGTGTTCCTTAAACTACGTGTTGGAAACATAAAGTCTTACGACTTGAATTCCATACTTAGAATACTTCTTCGGCCTCAGTCACCCGATTACTTCACAATATCTCAGTCGTACAAGTTTTTCGTACGTTTTTCGGTTCAATACACCCGTCCATTAAATTTTGTTATCTTTCGTTTTATTTTGTTCATTTACAACAAAGTAAAGTATACGACAAAAGCATAACAAAATCTCATTTATATTTGTACGATAAAAAATGTACAAGTAAAGGGCACAACCGGTTATCCTCAGCGACCTCCTCGTCGCCAGTTACGTCGACCTCAGCGTCTGTCGGGTCCTCTTCTTCTATCTTATCTTCTTGGTCGAGTTCATACTCGTCCCTGATTTGCTCTAAGAAGGTTCTGACCTCCTCTTCGGCTCCGGCCATAGGGTCTAACCCCCGTAAATGGCGACGCATAATCGCCGCTCGAACCCTCAGATGAGTCAGAGCTTCAAACGACTGAAGACGCTCCTCTAAGGACGCAATCTTCTCCTTTTTTGCCTTGACGAGCGAATTAAGGTCCTCGACCTATTTTTCGCTCTTGGCCAAGGAGCCCTTAGTCGCTCCTAGGTCACCTCAGTCGCGGAGGACTTATCAAGGGCTTCCATCAGTTGGCGCCGGAGGTCTTCCTTTGTCCTTGACGACTCTGCATACAAGTCCTGGACTTCGCATAATTTTTCATAAAGGACCTCCGCCTTCTCCATCGCCGTCTGCTCCTACTCCCGCGCCACTTGAGTCTCCTCCTGCGCCTTGCACATCATCTCTAAGGCGGTGGGTGTAACCTTACAGATTTTATCCATATGGGCATACAAGCAGAGAGACATCTGGAACGCCTATAGCGCACGAACACACATAAACATCAGAAAACAAACAATAAAATAAGACATTTAAGATGGATAAATCATACGTACCTTAAAGGTCAGCCCCGAGACGTATGACCCCATGTCGTCAACCGTAACCCCTTCCAAACGCTCCCGAAAGCAAGGAAGGAGGAATTTCTCCAAGTCAGGGAAGAGTTTGTCGCTGTCCATCTCCTCCTCGGCCATAAAGTCCAATGGTAAGGTAAAGTTCACCTTCATAACACCAGTGGACTCCTCCGCCTCCTTCTCCTTCCCCTTATTGGCAGAAAGACGGGAAGGGGTGACCTCTCCTGTTAGAGGAGCAGCAACGCTCACCGGTGTCGCGTCAATCGCAACCAGTGGCGTTGTGAGTTCCAGATCAGTGCAACAAACAATAGAAATCAATAGATATAAACAAGTATTATGATTTCAGCTGGTCGTCCAATTCACTTTCAATATAGAGAGAATTACAATACGTTTCTGAAAGTGGTAAATAGACAACTAGCTTAATTTTACTAAGCTAAACACTTTAAATACTATGGGCCCATGGCATGTAAGCCCATGGTCCGTTTACAAAAAATAGGCTAAAATAAGATAAATAACAATTTAGTCCTTGAACTTCTATTCAACTTGATTTGACCCTAACAATCTCCCCCTTTGAATTGAAGTTCGAGTTCGCGCCAGTTCTCGACATATCTCTTTCGGAGCACAAAGTGGATCTCGAACATTCTGATGGCTCGGCGGTAGTCGATGCGGTCTTCTATCACTTCTAAGGCTTCTCAAGCGGTTGTCTCATTCAAGTTGGGAACATACGAGACCTTTTGATTTTCAGATTCGTAAGTGATGATGTTAAGAAGAGCATATTAGACTTTGAGGAGTGTGCCATCGCAGAATCTTTCGACCTGGCTGAAGCGGAGAAACCTCTTTTCTTTCTGATCGTTGAGGTATACTATCCCAAATTCCGGTTCTAGAATTAGTGCGTTCTCGGGATACATCTTCAACTCGGGTGCTTTCAGGTTCGGTTTCAGCAGGTTTACCTTCTTAGCTCTGTTCTCGATTCCCATTTGGAAGTCTGTAAGGTAAGACATCATAATCGTGTAAATCAGGAATCGACGGATAGCCTCGAGCGCTTTTGTCACTCGAACGGTCTAAGGTTCTTAAAGCCAGCTTCGAAAATTATCCATTCATTACCGTCTTCTTGTCAGACGATGAAAACTGGAAACATGACTCTAAGGATTTGGCCGATTTAGATGTTAAGCACTACAGAGATCTAGTGCTTGGTTCGGACTTGGCTAACTGACAAACACCACTTCATGGCATTTATGTACTGACCTTGGTATTCCTTGTCGAAATGATAAATCCCAAGGCAAAATGTTGGCTCGATAGGGCGTAACCTGTGAACGTATAGCTTCTTCAAAGATTCCTCCAGGTGAGGAATAAGGATCATAATCTTCTCCCATCGGATTTGTTGCTGTTGAGGAGGAGGATGATCTGAAGCTATTGGTTGTTGAGGAGATGTCGGATTTGCAGCAGTTGAAGTCTCGGGTATCGTAGAAGTCTCGGGGGCCTGAGCAGTGTGAACGGGTGTACCATATAGGTTTTGAAGCAGAAACTTGTCATAATCGACGTTGTCGTCTTCATCAGTAGGAAAGATCAGGTTTACCTGGATATTTATTGCACTGGTGGCTTTTTCATACCATGCATTTTCGATTTTGGGGTCGATCTCGGAGTCTGGATCTACCAGTTGTAGTGCAGGCCTATCTGATGCATCATAGGTGATCAATTCCTGTGTTTCTCCCTCAGGCTTTTCAACCGTTGGGTCTTCGTCGTCCGAGATGTCCATATCTATGACCATCTCGGCTAGGCTCAACTGGGCTTCAGGTTCTTCTTCAGTTGTAGTTGCCACAGTTGATGGTTCCGGTTGAACCACGGTTGTAGTTTCAGTGATGATTGGGATGGACTCAGATAATCGTAGTCTCTTGTTCTCCCCCTCACGGTGATCAGGATCATCCTGGTCATCGTGCCGTCTCTTGAGTCCGCCAGCTTGACTCTTGCAGGTTTATTCGAGGGAACCGAATCTTTCGGACAACGTTTTGAGCGCTTATTGAACGTCCTTGAGAGTCGTGTCAAGCTGGTCCAATCTTGGGGTAATGGAGGACGAAGGAGCAGTTACCTGTGATCGTAGAACTGAGATCAGGTCTGCTTCGGTAGAGGCATCGGTGTCGGTGTGTTGGAGCAGCTGAGCCAGAAGCATAGTCTTTAAGGTGTCCACCGCATAAGTTGGCTGAACGGGAGCCGGTGGAGGTGTTGGTGCGGTTTCAGAATCGACTACCTTCTCTTTACCTTTGATCAAGCTTTTGAGTTTGTCGAGCTCTTTGGTGAAGTGCTGCTCCATCGCCTAGCGGACAGTCTTTAGGGCACTGTCCAGAGATCCCTGTGACACGAAGTCGAGTAATATAACTCCGGGATCACTTAGATTACCCGTTGAGGCATCTACCTTAGAGGCAGAGCCACCTACGTTCACGGTTGGCGACGGTGTGGCCGTGGTAGGATTTCCTTCCGATCCTCGTGTTCCGCTTAAGGGCGGAGATACTATGGAAGTTCCGATTGGGTCACGAAGAACACCGATTTGTAGGATCTCATCTTGTGTCCTAGCCGAAGAATGTATGCTATCAAATGGCTCTAGACTCCATAGTGCATCCAAAGAAGTCGAGACCGGGGGTTGCTGGTCTCTTGTTTCAATACCAATACTCTCCGAGTGAGAGATCGGTAGATGTTGTGCTATGTCCCCGTGCAAAATTGAAACATCCGTCTTTTGAGAGACGGATGAGTGGCTTGGGAGATTGTGGACTTGCACCGCTAGGTCTACGACGACTTCTTCAATACCCCGTCCCAACGGATGAGACGGGATAGTAGATGTGGCTACCTGGATGACACTGGTTTGGGGTCGCTCTGAAGCCTCTTTATTTTTACGGCTTTCTCTCTCATGATTATTTTTCGATCTCAATTCCCTCCGTCTCACATGTTCCAAATCTTCAACTAATTCTCCCTCTGCTCTCCTTTTATCTCCCGTAATTGGCTGGGTAGTAGGGATGAGTGGGGGTGTAGGTGAGTCAGATGGGGTTCCTTCGGTCAACGGTGGGTGTGTTCCGATACGGGGTGGTATTAAGGATGCGCGTATAGTACGATCCGTATCGGAGTCGGTGGAGTCGGATTCCACATCTTCAACCTGTCTGGTAGGCGAAGGAGGGTCAGAAATGTATGATTCCGTATCACGGTGAAGCAATGGTCTTTTGGTTTCAGTGACGACCGCGACTTCGTGTAGACTAGTCGACGGTCCTGCTTCGGTCGAGGTCCGGGTGATGGGAATGGAAGGTTGTTGGCTTGTTCCGGCTTGGCTGGAATGGACAGTACTGGCTTGCATATCCAATGCACCACCCACGCCTGTTCCCCTCCCACATATTCTCAACACACCCCGTCCAGGAGCCCCAGCTGCCCGGACTCTACCTCTTCTCGTCCTTGGACCCTCACATCGCTCAGTTCTATGTCCCTGGGGAGGTCCCTCCGGCTCTGGCTGGACCATGGGATTCCCTAACTCTCTCCTATACTCTATCACACTCGGTTCATTGGAGTCCGCGTGCGCCAGTAGGTGTTCCGGTATAGGCATGGCTGGGGTATCAGGTGGATTACGAATCACCAAGTACTGTAAGTTGAACTGAGGACATACCGGATGATTGATACGCCTCGGAATAAGTGGATTCGCCTCCATGTGTTGTCGGATAGCCAGAGAAAAGTAGCGCGGAAATGGGAGGAACTTCTTCTTGGATCCGCCAGTCTGCCGGATGGCTTGCACCAGTTCACGCCAAATAACTGCTGAGTAGTCTATGTGCCAATTGTAGCACACGGCGTGAAATAAGCGTAGGAAGTCTATTGTGCACTGGTCGATCCCCTTCCATTGGGAAGATAAGCATCTGTTCAAGATGGTGAATAACGTGTACCATACGGGCGTGATGTATTTGCGGTTGACGCCTGAGGGGCGGTCGAGCTCGTGATGATACCTAAGAGCGCGGATGTCAGCACAGAGTGTTACATCATCGATGGTGGGGGCATATGCGGCATTTCCTCCGGCAGTTGGTTCCGGAAGTGACAATAGACGTCGGAAGGATTCCGATGTGAGTGTGAACGGATGGTTGTCGATGCTGGCTGTGATTGTCTGAGTGTTGTTAGCATAGACAACTCTGGCTATGCGCCACACTTGGTAGACGTAGAGTACTGGTACGTCAGTTGTTGCAGTGAGTGCTCGGCGAAGTGGGTGGCCGAGCATGATATCAACGACCACTCGATGTGTGGGTCGGAATTCGGTGGCATCAAGGTGGTGGTTGTTCGGTGAGATCTCAATGCCATGGTCCTCGGGAACCAGTGCATTGTCGGCCTCGTCGTCGATAATATCCTCCTAAGGAGGAATGTTCTGATGTGGTTGCTCTTGTTGACCCGCCATTTAGTATACCTGAAAGAGAATCAGAGTTAGAGCTTGTACGGGATCAAGTCGGAAGTTATGCATACCTTAGCATTTGAATGGGTCAATCAGCGATTGATTGAGGACTTGCAGTAGGTGCAGGACACTGGGATTACCAATATCTGAAGAATTGCAAATGCACAAGACTCGAGCAGTGTTCGGATAAATAGGGTATCCGGATAAGCAGGACTTACCGGATAAACAGGGGTTACCGGGTAACACAGGGGTTACCGGGTGAAGTGGACTTACCGGATAGATATTGGTTACCGGATAACATAAGGTTACCGGATGTCAGCCACTTACCGGATTCACAAGGTTACCGGACATTGACCTTACCAGGTTGTCGAACTTACCGGATACAAGGTATCCGGACAACATGGGTTACCGAGGATCAAAGTGTCCGATATATTCGAAAATTAACACTTACCGGGTGTGATGAATGTGTCCGGGTAACAAGAATGTTAACGGACGCGATGAAGGTTACCGGGTAAGTTAGGGTTACCGGACGAGGGTCTGTGATACCCGAATCGAACCAAACACGCACCAAAATTGACTCTACACGGTTGATAGTGTTCGACATGGAGATATATGCCTCAAACCATGATTTATAAAACAAAAAACGATCTAAATATGAATCGACGCAAGTGTGGGGTTTCGGATACCCTTTTCTGTCACTGATTCGATCGAATCGACATCGATTCGTGGATGTGTGTGCGTGAAACTGATAGAATACCATTGAGGAGTAACAAGAAGAACATACCTGAGATTTGAGATCGTGAAATGACCTAGGTGTATGTAATCCAAGAGTGACCGAGTCGTGAGGTTGTGAATAGTTGTGTGTCCGGATGCCTTTATTTATATGTGGACACTTACCGGTAACACATTGTTACCCGATCACTTACCTGGTCCGGTAAGTTTACCCGGTAACAAGAGTTACCCTGTCACTTACCGGGCAAGTGTCCGGAAAGCCTAAAAAAAGACAATTTTGACCTTTGAGAAACAAATATCCCTGCTCCCCCTCGACCTTTGCATGGGTATTACCCTGCTCCCCCTCGGAACAGGAATGTGAGTGCGTAGGAGACGTCAATCACAAAAAAACTTTTACTCGTTAAAGAAAAATGTGTGACGCTCCCCCTCAAATGATGAGCAACTAAGGTTTTGCTCTCCCTCGGAACGTGCACGAAGTGTGATGTGAAGTGCACTCGGGAATGTCCACACAAAAAAACTTTGTGGTAGTTAAAAAATTGTGTGTGACACTCCCCCTCAACAATAGAATGACTCAGCTGATACTTGGTCGTGCTCCCCCTGAACACATGAACAATTCGTGAAAGCACATATATGAGCAAAAATTGAATAAGACAACAGTATTTAAACAAAAGGAAACACACGTGGAAAGAAAAGAAACAAGCGAAATCTACCTAATAAATACAGAGACTGAATCTAACTATGTAACAGATACAAGTAGAATACATGTGTGAGAAAGTGTATATTCAATCATCTAGAGTGTGAACACCAGATGATGACTAGACAATTTATCGTAGATGTATGGAACTTATATCGGGCACACAATCACATCAAGTCGTCTGATTTAGCATACCTAACTTGGACACTAGATAATTAAAGCGTTTTTCGTCCAGGGGTTTTGTAAACAGGTCTGCTAACTGATGTTCAGTATTTACAAAGTAAAGTTCGACTGTACCTCTTTCAACGTGATTCTTGATAAAGTGGTACCGAACGTCTATGTGCTTCGTCTTCGTATGCTGGACCGGATTGCTGGATATGGCAATAGCGCTCTTCGAGTCACAGTAGATGGGCACCTTGACGTATGTGAAACCATAGTCCTTGAGTTGCGTGCACATCGATATCACTTGTGAACAGCAGCTTGCGGCAACCACGTATTCCGCCTCGGCAGTCGACGTAGAGACACACTGCTGCTTCTTAGATGCCCAACTCACCAGACTGTCGCCCAAGAACTGCACATGACCCGATGTGATCTTCCGATCCATCATGCTGCCTGCGTGGTCCGCATCAGAATATACAGACAACTCAAAACCTGTCTCTTTCGGGTACCACAAGCCAAGATCAGCAGTACCGCGTAAATAACGAAAAATTCGTTTGACAGCTATTAAGTGAGACTCTTTTGGTTTTGACTAAAACCGGGCGCAAAGAAATGTTGAAAACATGATGTCCGGTCTACTAGCAGTTAGGTACATTAAAGAACCAATCATACCCCGGTACGTTTTAGTGTCCACATCCTTTCCATTAGGATCGGCGTGTAACTTGGTACCGGGTGCCATGGGAGTTTTTATCGGCTAGGACTGTTCCATCTGGAATTTCTTAAGAAGATCCCGGATGTACTTGGCCTGATTTATGAATATTCCGGTCGACAGTTGTTTAACTTGAAGACCAAGGAAGAAATTCATCTCACACAACATACTCGTTTTAAAGAATCTTCCCATTAATTTCGCAAAGTTCTTAGCAAACTGTGGATTAGTAGAACCGAAAATTATGTCGTCGACATACACCTGAACTAACACTATATGACCTTTTTCCTTTTTAATAAAGAGAGTTGTATCGATTTTACCTCTTGAAAATTTCGACTTTATTAAAAAATGTGATAAAGTATCATACCAGGCCCGTGGAGCTTGCTTCAAACCGTAGAGCGCCTTGTCTAGAATGTAGACATGGTCAGGCTTCTTTTCGTCTACGAACCCGTCTGGTTGCGATACGTACACTTTTTCCTTGAGTTCGCCGTTGAGAAATGTGGTCTTCACATCCATTTGGAAGACCATGAAGTTCTTGTGCGCGGCGTATGCAAGGAACATACGTATTGATTCAATTCTCGCCACCGGAGCGTATGTCTCATCATAGTCTATCCCTTCTTGTTGACGGTATCCCTTGGCCACAAGACGCGCCTTGTTTCGTACGTTGATGCCGTATTCATCCTTCTTGTTCTTGAATATCCATTTAGTGCCGATCACCGTCTTATGAGATGGACGCGGGACAAGTCGCCATACTTTAAGAGCCTCGAATTGGTTGAGCTCCTCTTGCATGGCCATGACCCAGTCTGGATCTTCGAGTGCTTTGCGGACGATGGTAGGCTCGATCTTACTCAGGAATCCAGAGAAGAGGCAGAAGTTGGCCGATGCGTCTCGCGTTTGGACTGGAGTTGAGGGATCACCGATAATCTGGTGCAGGGGATGAGCTTTGGTCCATTTGATGGTATGTGGAAGCAGCTGCTGAGTTGAGTGTGAGGTGTCCGGATCCACATATGCACCAGTTGGAAGGTCTTGAACAGCTTCAAGTGTAGCAGGTTGGTTTCTCGGAGGAGACAGGGGAGGATTCGTCGAAGGTTGAGCAACTTCTGGTTCCGAGGAATGCAGAGGCTGAACAATGATTGAAGTAGAGGACGAATCTTCAGGAGCGATCTCTGTGTTGTGTACTGGTTCCTACGGGGGGATGGTGGTATCAGATGATGTGGATGATGAAGGTTGAGGTGTCTCCATTGTGAGTGTTGGACTGCTGGTCGAAGGCGGCGGACCGGAGAGATTCGCTGAATCCAAGATTTGAGCAACTTTAATACGTGGTTGCGCTGAGACACGAGGGGTAGCAGTGTTAAACATATCATCATAAAAGTATTGAAACAGTAAATCTAAATCAGAAAGATTAGCATTCGACGTAGATGCGTGATTCGGATTTACTGCTGTTTGTGCAGATCCTGAACGAGAAAGTTCGGAAGCTAACACACCAGTTAAACCGGGTTCTGAACTGATATGTTCAGAAGCCAATTCTGCGGCTTCGTTGTATGTCACGTTTACACTCGCAGTAACGGTTTTAGTCCGTTTGTTGTAAACGCGATACGCCTTAGTCTGCATGGAGTATCCTATGAAAACTCCTTCATTCGCCTTCAGACTGAACTTGCAGAGATCGTCTTTGTCATTCAGGACATAGCACGTGCATCCGAACGCGTGGAAGTATTTGATGTTCGGAACGCATTTGTTGATGATCTCGTACGGCGTCTTGTTGAACCGCTTGTTGATGATTGAGCGGTTCTGCATGTAGCAGGCAGTTGACACCGCTTCGCCCAGAGAAATAAAGGCAGTTTGGACTGAGATAGAATTGTGCGAGCGGTTTTGACTAGGGTACGGTTGCGTCTTTCCACCACTCCATTTTGTTGTGGAGTGCGTGCAACCAAGAAGGTTTGCGAGGTACCGACTGAAGTCAGGTATTCGTTCACCGTTTGATTTTTGAACTCCGTCCCGTTGTCGGTCCTGATGGTCTGAACTTGCCATTGAAGGTTCAGTTGGAGAGTCTTTAGATGGTTGATAATCAGCTTCGGGGTTTCGTCCTTCGAGCGTAGAAACTTGACCCAAGTATAGAGTGAGAAATCATCCACCCTCACCAGGACGTACTTGCGTTTGTTGATGCTCTGCACACGCATCGGTCCACACAGATCCATATGGATAAGTTCGAGGGACCGGGACGTGCTCGGAGCGGCCTTTGGCTTGTGCGTCACTCGCTTCATCTTTCCTATTTCACATGCCCCGCATAGTCGATCCTTCACGAATTGAAGGTCGGACATGCCTTTCACGTGTCCGCCCAGCACCAGTTTGTTGATACTCTTGAAGTTTAGGTGCGAGAGACGTCGATGCCAAATCCACGCTTGCTGGGAATTGGCCTTTGACATCAGGCAGACAGAATTATCGGTCTTCAGGGCTGCGAGGTCATTGGTGTAGAGGTTGGTCTTTCGCGTTCCAACCAGTAGCTCCTTTCCGGTGTCAGTAAGAATGCTACACCTTTTGGCTTTGAATCTGACCTCGAGATCTTTATCGCAGAATTGGCCGATACTGAACAGG
>JAWVWS010000534.1:0-25000 GCA_033807775.1 Saussurea involucrata | reverse complement strand
TGGTAAGCGGCAGACCATTTAATCTTCTTATCAGGAGTGCGAGCAAGGATGTCATACAGGCTTAACAGATCGTCTAACTTTAAGCTCTTGAAATCTGCTTCGGTGAAGAACCATTCTTTGTCGTCGGATCTTCTGACAGTAAACTGAGGGTACCAGATATTTAGCAGTTTCTTTGACTCTATCTTCAAAACCTTTATAATTTTCTTATCAAACCTGACAGTGTTCATCTCCAAGTCTTTGTTCTTCATTACGTGCAAAAATTCGGTTTGTGTAGAGCTGGCCACTTCTCTATCCCATACAGTTTTATCAGATCAATCATTTGAACATCTCTTACAAACAGATCCTTTCTAACACTCTCCTGAAATGGAGTTATAATTCTTACTCTTTCTCCGGTCCCAACATAGTTTGGTTCATCGTCAATCAGATCTTGATAAAATCTAAGTTCAGCATCTGAGACGGGATCTCTTATCTTTCCATCTGTAGATACAGGAATATTTTGCGTTGAAGTACCAGTACCTGGATCATTCGGTTGTTGTTGATGATTGTTATCATCTTCATAATCGGATCCAGCAGCTTGTGCACCAGTTGTATCAAATATGTCATCCAATTCTTCTTTGATCTGCACGGTTGTTCTCTCTGGTTCCTCCTCTGAATCTATGTAAATATAATCAGCAATTAAATCATTCGCCATCCTCTCTTCATCCGTTCTATTGTCACCACCTTGAGGCTTTTCAACCCTAGGTGTGTCATCAACTAGAACTTCATCACCATCAACCTGGACATATTCAGTACCATGTCCTTCTGCCCCCTCAGTTACTATCTGTTCTGATCCCCCAGTTTCAACATTTACAGCACTAGATTCTCCAACTCTATCTCTCTTCTCCCCCTCATGTTGATCAGGGTCGTCCTGATCATCATGTCTATGTTTCTTTGACCCTTGATCTTGAGTACCACATGTCTGTTCCAAAACGGTTAATCGGTCAGATAAGGATTTGAAGTTGGTGGCTATGGCTTTGGTCATGTCTTGCATAGAGGCTTGGAGATTTTGGAAATCATTGCTAGTGGGTAGTTGGGTTTGGGATTCAGCTTGTCTACGTAGTAGGCCGACCAAATCTACTTCTTCAGATGTATTTTGGTCTCCTTGATCTAGTAACCGGGCTAGAAGTTCAAACTTGAGTTGATGGGTTGGTATGGTATGTGGAGGTTGAGATTTAGGTTGAGCTTCGGATGGTGGAATTTCAGGAACTGATGGAGATTTTGCTATGGGTTTCCCTTTGATTGCTCTGCTGACTTCAGCTGATAGCTTGTTAACGGTCTCTTACATTTCAACTCGATGGAGCTTGTAGGAATTGTTGATTGATGCTAAAAACGCTCTCAAAAAGTCCAGAGTGACATAATGCGGGGGCGGACCTAGCATCTCAAACACCTGTTCAGGAGTAAAACGAGTAATATTACCACCCGGACCACACAGGTTACCGGTTGACGTAGCAGTTGTAGCAACTGTACGGCTTGTGCTCATAGTTGGCATGGTGTTAGCTATGACAGGACTTCCACCCTATCCTCGCAAGGCACCAACAAATGGCGGCCTAACTATGGATGTTCCGGTTGGAGCACGGAAGCTTCCAACGAATGGTGGTACTGGCGCTCGTGTCCTAGGAAACGATGTTCGTCCAAAAGGCCCTAGACTCGATGTGCGCGGAATAAATGGCGGTGGACGGGGCAGTAGCCTACCTAATTCAATATCAGCAAAAACCGAATGTGTTCCCAATAGAAGTTGTGCTTGATCCCATGTGCTGAATGAAACATCGACTTGTTGAGAAGTCGATGAGTGGCTTAGTGGGGTTGTGCACTGCATAGTTGGGTCCACTATGGCTTGTTCAATGCGCAACGACGACAAACGCACATCGGCAGTAGAAGTGGCTACCCGGATAGACTCGGTTTGGGAAGAATCACTAGTTAAAACTTTATGTGATTCTGTCACATTCTCTCCAGTTTCTTTTCTCGCACTCTCTCAGCTCACTCTTTCAATATTTTCAACTACAACTCCCTCATCCCGCCTTATAACACCAATATCGCCCGAGAGTCCGACGTTCCAAGTGGAATCAGCATCGGAACTCTCAACGTTAGGTCGGGGACCGACATGTCTCGGTATCAATTGTGCATCAGGGTCGTGATCTGAGTCGGAGTCTGAGTTGGAAGCACCATCAGCATACCTTTTCCTTTCGGATGGGTAGAGTCCTCATCTTCGGAGCTGGAGGCAGATACAACGTTATCAGCATCATCTTGGGAATCCCAAGAAACGTCATCGTCGAATATATGAAGTTATGCAGCTCTGGATATCGATGCGCGACCAACAGTCCTCACCACTTCACCCCCTCTCTTTCTTACAGTTCTCCTCACCTCTTCCCGTTTAGGAACCCCTTGTTCCTGAACCTGCTCGGTATGAACACCCTCACCACCTAAATGGGTTGCACTGTGGGTAGGTCCCTCCGGTTCTGGCCGGACCATCAGTGTGTTTATCTAACTTATACTGTCTAACTATTGGAGACTGCTGGTCTGCATAGGCTAGAACTTCTTCGGGTATTGTGGCAGTGTGAGCGAAGTCTATCTCTGCTGGCATCTTTAGGAAATGCATCCATTGACTCGGTCCTTGGACTGCATTGGGGCGGCAGGGAATCTCTTGGTTACCATCCATGATGTTTTGGATGAGAATTTGCAGGAATCTTTGGTAGGGAATGAAGTTGCGGGCTTTGCTAGGCTTTGTCTTGTCGGTGACGATCTCTATCAACTCATTCCAGATTATGATCGCATAATCGATTTTTTAGTTAAAGGCTACAACATGAAATAGCCGAAGGGTGGCTATGTTGCAACGGTCTAACCCCGTGTGCTTTGGAGTCATGCAACGGTTGATGATAGAGAACAGGGTATACCAGAACGTACGTAAAAATTTCCTCTTGAATTGTGAGGAGCGGGTGAGTACGGTGTTGTTGACAGGTTGATATCCTAAGCTTCAGATATTCGCACAGAGTTGATCTTCAGGGACTAGGTCTTCAAATTCGTTGTGGAACGGTATATCAAGTGCACGACGGAGTCGTTTCAGGGTAAGTCTGGTATCAAAATGATCGACCTTTGTAGTGAAATGTTGGCCACGACGGTGAACATGATGGAATGTCAAGGTATTCCAAAACTATTGAAGGTAGATGAGCGGTACAGTAATGGTTTTGGTCAATGCAGTGCGAAGTGGATGACCTTTGATGATCTCCAGGATGATACGATGGTCAAAATCCACACGAAGGTCGAGATGATGGTTATTGTCGGCTATGGCAAGATGACTCCTCCTTGGTAATAATTCTTCCTCAAGGTCACGTGCGTTCACCGATGGATGCGAGGATCGATGAGACAGGATCACGGTGTTCTCATCAGAGGAATTGCCATCATTCTGTCTTACATTGGCCATCTGGATAGAATAGAATCAGTACAATGCCCAAAAATTGGTTTTGATGAAAACTTGTCCAAAAAAAATTCCTAAGTCCTGGTTTATCGCAAGATACATCAGAGAATTATCGCATACCCCTGTTTATTGCATGGCGATGTATGCGACAAAAGATTATCGCATATAAGCACGTGCGATAAAGATGAACATATGAGGCTTGCGATAAAGATGAACATGAGTGTGTGAGGCATGCGATAAAGATGAACATGAAGAACACCATATCGTGCGATAAACTTGAACACGATAAAAAACCTAAGTGTTCAAGCCCAGATTTTCTAGTTTTCGCATAAAAAGGATTTGACTTATCACACTAGACTCGCAATACACACAGGAGCATAACCCTATCACTTATCTCATCTAAACAACACATACACAAGGATTACAGTGAGAATACGAAGAGACCCACATGGGTTTCGACCCTAAACCCCTAAAAATAGACTGTAAATCGATAAACATTGATAAAATGAAATCGAAAAGCATTGAAATGGTACCTCGAAGTGAATCTGAATGCAATGGAACCAAAGTGAAACCACAAATCTTAGAAAATAAACAGGAAGCAATCAATAGGTTTGAGAGGGTTTAAGGGTTCGATAAAAAGATAGAAGACTTTGAAAAACTGCTCTATTTATAGAGTCCTGAGGATGGTGACACATGGCAACAAGGAATTGGTCCAATGGTTGACCGCCATCGTGTCAGTTTATCGCATGAAATAAGACACGATAAACCTTCAGTGTTATCGCAAGAAACTAGGTGCGATAACATGCCAGTAAGTTAATCGCATCTGAAGGGTGCGATAAACACTGTTCATATCGTGTTATCGCATATCAAAGGCGCGATAAAAATGGTGGATGTTTTATCACATGAAGCTTGGTGCGATAAAACTTGTTATCGCATGCCACTTGGTGCGATAACTCCAACACTTAGACATTTTCAAAAATATTTTTCAAGAAATTCCAAAAAGTTTTATTATATTGAAAGATGTCCGACTTCCAATTGATTTAAGCACTCAAGTTTTGAAAAACAAGGTTTTCACCCCCCCCCCCCCCTTAAATGATGCCAAGATTTTGAAAAATGATTTTCCATCATTTAAGAGTGTGTAAAAATTAATTTAGAATACTTACCTTGTTGTCTTCAATCATTTGTCCCATGTCATCTATACTCACAACATTTGTCAGTTATGCACACTCCCCCTAGATTTATGCATATACATTGTAACATACTCCACCTGAGACCATGAACACACCTTACGCAGACACAAGTATCATATATAATCACAAATAAATCCGTTTAAAAGGAAAGAAATAACAAGTTGAATAAACATTTGGAATACAACAGAATTATGAAAATTTAAATAACATATATTGAGAATAGAATATGATGAAAATTTAAGTGTACCAATCTAGATAAAAATAGCTAGATTGAGATACAAATATTTCCATCTATTATATGATCAATATAGGAGAGTTAAACTTTCATGTTCAACATGCCAAGCTTGGATACTAATAAATTAAAGCGTTTTTCATCCAAGGATTTTGTGAAAAGATCGGCAAGTTGAAATTCAGTTGTAACAAAGTATAATTCAATTGTACCTTTCTCAACGTGATCTTTGATAAATGATACCTGATATCTATGTGTTTCGTCTTGGTGTGTTGGACAGGATTAGCAGATATGGCAATGGCGCTTTTGCTGTCACAATAGATGGGGATTTTCTCATATTTGAACTCGTAGTCCATGAGTTGGATTTTCATCCACATGACTTGTGAACAACAGCTGGCCGCGGCTACATATTCAGCCTCCGCAGTTGATGTCGATACACAATTCTGCTTTTTAGACGCCCAGCTCACGAGCTTGTCTCCCAAAAAATGTACATGTTCGGATGTGCTCTTCTTGTCTAACATGCTTCCTCCATGATCCGCGTCTGAGTATGCGTTGAGTTCGTATACCGTCCCCTTAGGATACCACAGACCAAGGTACGGTGTGCCTTTCAAATAACGAAAGATTCTCCTGACGGCTCCAAAGTGTGATTCCTTCGGATTAGCCTGAAATCTCGCACACAAACAAGTTCCAAACATAATATCTGGACGACTCGCAGTTAAGTACATTAATGACCCGATCATACCTCTATATGTCTTAAGATCAACATCCTTACCATCAGGATCCGGACCGATCTTAGATCCTGGTGCCATTGGAGTACCAATCGATGTACAGTTTTCCATCTTGAATTTCTTCAAGATATCAAACACGTACTTGGATTGATTAATGAAGATTCCTGTTGAAAACTGCTTGACTTGTAGTCCGAGAAAGAAGTTAATCTCTTCCATCATACTCATCTGGAATCTGGTCACCATAATGTTAGAAAACCAGGTACATAATGCAGGATTAGTCGAACTAAAAATTATATCATCAACATAAATTTGTACAAGAAGAATTTCACCTTCCTCATGCTTGGTAAAGAGAGTCGTGTCGATTTTACCTTTCTCAAAGCCGGATCCTAGTAGAAAAGTGGATAAAACTTCATACCAGGCACGCGGGGCTTGCTTGAGACCGTAAAGTGCTTTGTTAAGGATGTACACATGATCTGGTTTATCTTTGTCTACAAAGCCTTCAGGTTGAGACACATACACTTCCTCTTTTAGTACGCCATTCAAGAATGCAGTCTTCACATCCATTTGGTAAACAGTGAAGTTCTTGTATGCGACATATGATAGAAACATCTGAATTGCTTCTAAGCGAGCAACCAGTGCGTACGTCTCATCATAATCTATCCCCTCTTATTGCCTGTACCCTTTTGCTACTAGCCATGCTTTGTTCCTCACGATTATACTGTCTTCATCTTTCTTATTTTTCAAGACCCACTTTGTACCAATGACTGTTTTACCCTTGGGTTGAGGAACTAGTATCCACACTTTCAAAGCTTCAAATTGATTCAGATCTTGTTGCATTGCAATAATCCAATCTAGATCATCCAAGGCTTGTTGAACTGTGGTTGGTTCAACTTGACTTAGAAAGAGCACGAACAAAACTTCATTTGCAGTTGCAGATCTGGTCTTCATAGGTTCAGACACCTCACCAATTACTTGATGTAGTGGGTGACTCTGTCCACTTCTTTGAATGTGGATGTTGGGAAATTGCATCTTGATTGGGGTTAACTAATGTAGGATCTTTATCAAAGTTCAACTCAATTGTCAACATCGGTTCTGGTTGTGAGGATGGTTGTTTGTCAGAGGAGACAATTGGCACTGCCTCGGGAACTATGTCAGTAGATGCCTCATGTATGTTGACAGTACTTGACAATGCTTTGAATACACCGATAGACGTGTGCTAATTAAACCTCACAACAAGTATACAATGAGATCTACTATCGTCTTTCAAGTAATAAAATGGTAAGAACCAAGTATCGTCCCACAGAGATTGGAGTAAAAGCGGAATAAAAGTCTAGTAAAAGAAATGATTTCCAAGGATCAATTCGAAGATTATATTTTTGTTTGTGTTTGGGGTTATCACAGATTATATTGAACAATTTATAAAGAAAGCAAGGGTGTAAGATGTTGGGGTGAAGTCTAAACATAAATTCCAGCAGACCAATGTTGTGGCAATGCTACAACATTTGTCTCTTAACACTTAAGTTCACCATCTACTTTTCAGGATGCCCTCTCGGGTTTTCAACAATTCACTACTGATCTAGCTTTCCATCAACCCATCTCTGGTGTTGTGTCAGGACTATCAATAGCAAAATGAATCCTTCCAAGTATATGGATAAACAAATCTCTTTGTTAAAAAATCACTCTCTCGAGCCGATTCCCATGTCAGTTAAGTTGACGTGTTCTAAGTGGGTCATCTCTGACTCGCACTCTACACTGTTACCATCAAGAGAGATGACCAACTTATCGGGCAAAATCAACCAGAAAGAATAGAGATGACAAATCTCTTTGTCAGTAGCTTTCTCAAGCTTACTTTCTTTGTCATCCGGATTGGTGTGCATATCAATGGCTCATTTCTGAGGCCATGACACTTTAACACTTTCAAAGTGATCCACCGGCCTGAAGTAACTTGATATTTTATAAAACTTAACATGAAATGGTGAACATCATTATTGAGAAAAGATGTCCACTTTTCATTATGTTTAAAACCTCACCCTTTAATCTCACACCCAAGCTATTAAACTAGCTACTCATACTTGAATGTAAATGATAAGAAATATAAATTATAGAAATGAAATACATAAATTAAAGACATAAATGTAAATGACAAGAAAGTAAAATGCAAGAATTAAAAGACTATAAGTTAGTGCAGCGATGCTGTACCAATGCTGCAGCAACTCATAGCTAATAATAAGAACATGAACAAGATGAAGAACATAAATTAAAGTTGCATAAAGTAAAGGTGAGAGGTTCCAATCAATTGTGAAAACTGATCCAAAAGGCTCTAACAAACAAGAAGAGTTACCTCCCTATTTATACTAACTAGAAGGAGAGGTAACTTGTAAACACATAAAGTAAACTACTAACTATACTATTCAAGAAAAGTACCATCATGATGGCACTCCCATGCCTTAAAGGAAATACACGTTATCTAAATGTTCAAATTAAACACAATAATGACTTTTATTCTTCTGATATGTGGCTGGATGAATAAGTGGGCTCCCAAAAGTCATCTCCATCATCCCTCTTCATTCCAATATGCGAATCTTCAATGCTGTAGCAATGGACAGAGGCTGCACCATAATTAAATTCACATTTAACCTTCCTATTTAAGTAAAAGACACGTAAATCACAAACTTAGCTCCATGAAGCAAAGGGTAAAAATAAGTAAACAAAAATGACTCAAATGTTGGGATAAATAAAATATTCTAACTAAAAAGATAAGAAAACGGCACTTTATGCATTAAATAAATAATGTATATCAGTACTCTGATCCTTAACATTTGAAGTCGTACTTGATGAAGAAGCACCATTATTTGATACTTGTTGTATTGCTTGTGTAGATGTCATGTTTGGATTGCTTGGGGAAGACGCATGATTCGTTGCACCAGTGGTAGATGATGTTGGTATCGTTGAAGGACCTGACATTGTGGCTTGTACTGGATTTTGAGCAACTTGATTCCTGTCATTAACACTTGAAGATGAGTTATTGCTTCCAAAGAAATCATCATAAAAATTCTCAAACAAAATATCAAGTTCATTAGGATTAGAATTGGAAGTGGAAGCTTGATCTTTGTTTGACTTACTAGTCGTTGGACGGATTTGTCCAGACGCTAGAATTCCAGATATTACGTGTTCTGTACTGCTGTGCACATAAGCCATTTCTTCAGTCTCATCAAATTTGACATTTATGCTTTCCATCACGGTTCTAGAAGATTTGAAATAAACTCTGTATGCCTTTGAGCTGGATGAATATCCAATCAAGATGCCCTCATTTGCTTTAAGACTGAACTTGTTCAAGTTGTCCTTGTTATTTAACACGATACACCTGCAACCAAAAACACGAAAGTAGTTTATGTTTGGTTTTCTATTGTTTATAATTTCATATGGTGTTTTGCCAAACCGTCGGTGTATGATAGAACGATTTTGTGTGTAACAAGCCGTTGACACTGCTTCTGCCCACAGAAACAACGGAAGATCAGCATAGGACAACATAGTTCTTGCAACTTCAACTAGAGTACGATTTCGTCTTTCAACGACCCCGCTATGTTGTGGTGTTCTAGCTGCAGAATACTGATGTGACACTCCAACTGACTTGAGAAAGTCATCTAGAGTCTTGTTCTTAAATTCTGTTCCGTTATCTGATCGTATTGTCTGGACTGATTGTTGAAGATTAACTTGAAGCAGTTTGATTAATGAGATGATCAACTCAGGTGTTTCATCTTTGGAACGTAGAAATTTCACCCATGTATATCTCGAGTAATCGTCAACGACAACCAACACATACTGCTTGGCACTAATACTTTGAGTCTTCATCGGCCCACAGAGATCCATATGTAGAATTTCCAAAACTTTGTGAGTACTTGGCTCAGGTTTTGGCGGATGAGGAACTCATTTCATCTTTCCCTTCTCATAGGCGATGCAAAAATTGTCTCTTTCAAACTTCAGAACTGGTAGACCATTGACTAAATCACCTATCATCAGTTTTTGAATATAACAGAAATTGAGATGAGATAGTCGTCTGTGCCACAACCAGCTTTTCTCCATTGATGCTTTAGATAATAGACACACGTCATTCTTGGCTTTGATCTTTGACAGGTCAATAGTGTAAAGATTAGACTTTCTCGTACCCACTAGAAGTTCATCTCCTCCTTCGGTTCTAATAGAACACCGAGTCTTCTTGAAGTTGACTTCTAGGTCTTTGTCACAGAATTGACCTATGCTAAACAAGTTATGTCCCAAACCTTCAACATAGTTGACCTATGTAATCCTGACGTTGTCTTTAACAATGTCTCTATAACCCAGAATCGGAGAATATTGATCATTCCCAAATTTGACTCTACCACCATATTTCTCTACATAATTATTGAGCAGCTCTTTCCTTCCAGTCATGTGTTTCGAGCAGCCCGAATCCAAATACCACATGAAACGTCCAAAAACCAGGACACATTTAAACCTTAAAATTCCACAAAGTTAACCATAATTTCATCCAACTTTTATACATAAATGGAGAATTAGCAATGAGGGTTCACATACACAATTGAACTTATCAAAACAACCTGCTAATCTTATCCTAAACATTAAGATCAGATTATACTAGTTGTTTAGACTATTCACCAAAATATCCTCGTATATGTTAACTTCTCCATTCATCACCAAAAGTTTAGTATCAGAATCACTCGTCCCTCGTCCCGCAATTACTTTCCCGAGCTCATACCTGGTAAGAAAATTTAATTTGAAACGATTAGGCTTACGCCTTGTGAGAACATCCATTTTCAAATTAAAACTTTATAAGCTTTGGAAACCAATGTAAACAAAGCGTATAAACAAACCTGGTTTGCCACCGTTCTTACTGTACACATACACATCTTGCGATGAAAGGAACATACCCGATTCCATGGATATGACTACACTCAGTAAGTCATATCATCACGTTCGAGAGCCTAATACGAATCATCACAGATTCTAGATCATTGCTCATGTCCAAGAAATTACAATTTACTTTATGCCTATTTCTTGGAGTGGAAGTAGAGATTACAATTTACTTTATGCCTATCTCTTACCTTCCCATAGAAATCAGGAATTACAATTTACTTTATGCATATTCCACGATTTCACGTCACACTATGAAATGGAAATTACAATTTACTTTATGCCTATTCCTCATTTCATATCAACGGGAATTACAAGTTACTTTATGCCTATTCCACGTTTCTTATCACAATACGAAATGGGAATTACAATTTATTTTATGCCTATTCCTCATTTCTCATCACCATACGAAATGGGAATTACAAGTTACTTTATGCCTATTCCTCATTTCTTAGGTCAACGGGAATTACAAGTTACTTTATGCCTATTCCACGTTTCAATTAATGCCTGTGCTTATGGATCCAGTACACTTACTAGCATACATGCATATTTACTCGAACGCACAAAACATTTCATATCATATTCTCAAAGCTAAGAATCCCAAATAATCTATCATACCCGTATTCTCAATTGTCCCTCTTCGGCGACTTAGCAAGGGGGGTCCGCTACCCGGTTAGCGGATGGGGTCAAGGGGCAAATCCCTTATCCGGAACCCAAATCCGGATAACCAGAAAAGCTTAACCAGATAACACATCCGGAAACTATATCCGGAAAATCCCTTATCCGGAACCCAAATCCAGAACTATCCGGAAAAGTATTCCAGACTCAAAGTCCGGAACCATCCGGTAAACGGATCCGGTATTCTATCCGGACACCATCCGGAATCCGGTACCAAATCCGAAACTCACATCGGAATCCGGTACAATTCGGAACATTCTCAGAATCCGGTATCAAATCCGGTACTAATCCGAAATCCGATACTAATCCAGAATCCGATACCAATCCGGAATCCGGTACAATATGGAACCAATCCGGAATCCTCATCTTCCGGACTTCACAAATTATACCAATTCAATCTTACTGTTTTCCTACCAATTCTCAATCATTCACTTAAATCTATTTCAAAGAGATATCGTTCTTTCACAAAACCAATTCAAATCAATTTTATTACGATAAATCAGAAGGATGAACTCACCTTAGGTTAGCAATCGAATAGAAACTGCAATTTCAAATTACCCAGTGCTTCAACCAAATCTGCTCCTCAATGATTCCAAAACCTGATTAAATTCAAACCTTATTCATACTATCAATCTTAATCAAAGAAGATTGGTAAGGATCACCAATTCTTACCTGAAGAAACTTGATTTTCACAAAGAAACATTCTCTGCCTCTAAACCGACTTCAACAAAACAATTTGAGATCTTTTCTCAAATCACTTGCCGGCTCACAACTTATAAACCATAATAACTTTTAACAATTAATCAATTCAACCCTGGAGTTTTACATTTACAAATAGTCCAAAAACTTAGACTAAATTACATTTCGACCCCTTCATATTAAATATAATATAATGGAAATCCGAGGTGTTACACCACACATGACTGAGCTGCAAAAAGGAAATCAAGTGGTTTTAGGTACCCATTTGAGATTGGGTCCTTTCGGGTTAGGAGTTTGAACAAGTTTGGATTTAGCATTATTACCTTTAAAACCTCTTTTATATTATCCAATTGAATAAAATCTTTTAGGACCATGGAAATTATAACCAAACCAATGAGAATAATCAGACTTGCAGATAAAATCATCCACACCACACGATGAACAACAAATTTGGTCATGCGCTAAGTTAATCAATTGTTGCATTGAATAAAGCTTGTATGGAATAACAAGTTTTTGTTTATTGCAAACACCTTGATTTCTAACAACATAATCAAAATTGTTTTTCATGGAATTAAAAGCAACATGGGATGATTTTGTCTGGGCCACATCCTGTGTGGACTCCTTTATTCTCCATTCGAGTCTCGAGTTGTTTCTTAGATAACGATCTGAAATGCCAGCAAAATAAGAATCATAAGCTTTAGAATTTTGAGCTTGAAAGGACTTAGATCCGTGATTTTTTTTCATCTTTTTCTTTTTCTTTTTCTGAAATGATTGTTTAGAATTGGGCTTTGAATAATAATCATTAACAGGATTTTTCTCAACAAATTTAGAAGATTCACCTTTGAAGAAAGTCTTCTTAGGTTCACATTCGTTGATTAAGAAGTCAGAGTGATCTGGAAGTTTGGCATTAAAATCAAATGGAACATATGTCTCTTTTACTCCTTTTCCTTTCTCCTCACAAGGAACCTCAGTATCTCAATTAGAATGACTATCCAATGAAGTGTGAAAGATACCATAAGACTTTGGATAGAGAAATTCATTTTGTTCTTTTCGAAAAGCTTTATCTTCTTCTATAGGAAAATATTTCTCAGGAGAAGCATTAACTAATTGATTTTCCAAGTCCCAAGATTCAGAATCTTCTTGGTCATCAATAGTTGTGCTTCTGAAGATAGTATTTCCCATAAATGCCTTACACGAGGAAACATCTGAATCTGAAGAATGTTTTTCTTTTGAAATTTTCTCTTCAAACATTTCCTTATGTTTTGCTTTCAATTCATTTAAGCCACTTGAAAATATTGTTATAAACACTTCCTTTTCGATCTCGAAAGCAAGTTTGTCATCATTTCTGATGTCTTCAGTTTGACTTTCGAGTTCTACGAGCTTCTGTTCAAGTACCAAAGGAGGATAATAAGTTTTTCCTTCAAAAGCTGGTTTTGTTTCACCCTCCTTTGGTTTCTCTATAGCATAGCTCTGGAAATAGTCATTAGACAAGGTTTGCTTCCAATTCCAAACCAAGGCCTTCCTATTATCCCATTCGTAGACGAAAGGAAGTTGCATTTTAATAGTGGTTTTTCTCTTAACCTCTTCCTCAGCCTCATAGTCTTTGCCATCCATTTTAAGCCAATCGATTTTATATTTAGGATCCTTAGAAGGAAGACTAAGCCATTCAAATTTGTAAGGAGATGGAGACTTGGTTAAAGCAGTCTTCAAATACCGAGGATTATCATATCCCAAGTCCCATTTTGAATTATAGTATCTAAAATATTTAGTTGTGTTAAGATGAATAGTCTGTTCAGTCTGACCTAACTTGTACAACTTTTCTTCCAGATAACTAGCCTTCTCAGTCAACTCAGTGTTAATATCTTTATAAGAATGCAATAATTGTTCAAGCTCAATCCTCTTATCTTCTGAAAGTCTTAATTTTTCTGACAATTCATCCATTCTATTTCGAAAACAAACTTGAGTTTCCTCGAATTCAGCTTTACTCTTTTTCAACCCATCACTTAACGTATTATGTTCAGTGATTAGTTGTCTTTGGGATTCTATTACTCTATGCACTTTATGAAGTTTAGCAGTTATATCATCTAGTCTGTTTTGTAAAAATTCTTGATGTTTCATGAAGTGATTAATAGTAAGATATTCTACCTCACGTGTCTCTGGCGTTGAATCAGCTTCAATTTCCTCGCCATCTTTGCTCATTAGACACATTTTGGCCAAAGCAGCAGTTTCATCCTCGTCCTCATCATCTATGTCATCCATCCAATACTCTTCTTCCACCAACAGTGCTTTCCCAGACTCTTTTTGTTTAGCCAGTAACATTTTGTTCTTATAGTAGTCCGAGTCCCGCACCTTTGGTTTCCAGCACTCCTTGGCGTAATGTCTGGACTTTCCACAGTTGTAACATTTCTGCTCTTCACTTTTCTTATCCACAAACTTCCTATCCTCAATCTTCATCACTTCATCTTTCCTTTCATCAAATCTTTTCCTAGATTCTATGTGATCCTTATGCTCAAAGTTCCTGGATCCCGAGGAGTAACGTTGGTTGTTGGATCCAGTCTTCTTCACGAACCTCTTCTGAAAATCTTTTGTCAGAAGGATCATGGCCTGTTTTAAGCTCTCAGCTTCATCTAAGTCATCACTGTCAATACCATCTCCTTCTAGCTCAACATTCTTCCCTTTCACAGAGTGCTTCCCAGATTTGCTTGACATTAGGGCAATCGGATCACTTTCAACTTCTTCCTCTAAATGTTCAGTCTTTTCTCCTTTCTTCTCCTTATTCTCTTTCTTCTTTTTCTTTTTATTCTTTTCTCTTTTTCTTCTGCTTCATCCTCATCTTGTTTAAGTGTCTCAAACATCTCTTGCAACCCTAGAGTACTTAATCTGGAATGTTGTTTCATACGGTGAGCATACTTCTTCCATTCGGGTTGAAGCACACTTAAGAACTTCACATTGTTCTCATTTATGGTTTTTGATATCTTATATCTATTCAACTCATTCAAGATGGTTGTGAAGTGGTCATGGGTGCTATCCAGTGTCTCTCCTTCCTTTTGTCTAAAGTTTTCGTACTTGTTAATCACATTAGAAGTTCTCATCTGATTTTCCACTTCTGAACCCTGATAAAGTTTAATCAACTCATCAAACATGCCCTTCCCGGTGTCATTCAAACTGTCAACCTTTTGATAGATGTCGTTGGTCAATGCTTGCATTACCATTGACCTCGCTGCTTTGTCAGCATTATACCTCTTAAGCTCATCACCAGAGTAACCCTTAGGATCAACAAGAGTTCTTTCTGTTCCTTCTGGTTTTTGTGTATATACAGGTGGCATTACACCTTTGGTCAAAGAAGCATGAATAAGGCCATCGTTCTCTTGCCTATCGACATAATCAAGAAACCTATCCTTCTAGATTTTAAAATCTTTTGGGAACAACACAAGCGGTTTATCTTTCGATCCTATTACTAGCATGTCCTTAGCTGTCATGATGAATATTTGTTGTTGATCGTTTAGCAACCTTCTGATCAGAATACAAACTTACGCTTCAAACACAGTTTTGTCGCACACAATAAATTGTCGCGCACCAAGTTTTATCGCAGAATGAACTTTGTCGCACACTAAACTTTGTCGCAGAAAATACTTTGCGATAAAAGATATCTTAGGTGTAACAACCCAAAAATACAACATGACATACATAGCATTAAATCATAACATTTACAAAACTGGGTCCCAAAATTTTCTTTACATCAATCTCAAAACTAAGGTTGGCGGAAACAACCTATACACAACTGAGAGCAACTACTACTACAAGTGGCACCGACACTGTCTCTAACTGCATCTGTACTCTATCCTGCTCTTGCTCACTTACCTGAGCCTCCTACTATATGCTTACCTGAAAAGGTTTTAGTTTTGAAAAGCGAGGGTTAGACCATGAGGTCTAGTAAGTTCCCTCCATAAACAGTGTACATCAACATTATAAAAATCATTTTATAAAACTCTTAACATTTTCCACATAACATCAAACATGGTACTGCACAGCGTTTAACGATCGCATAGCTAACCGCGATCGGGGCCCAAACAGACTCCCCTCTATCCGAGTAGGAAGGAAACGAATTCCCTCCTACATGCTCATCACAATGCCCAAGGGATCATCGGATCCCGAGGTTCTCAGATCCCACTGTGCAGACCGACTTCACATAACATACACGTAGCATAACGTAAATCACAAGCGTGAAATCATTGCACTTCATTTCATATTGCTAAAAGTCGTCCTTTAAAATAAAACGTACATTTCATGGAGAACATGCGTCACAGTTGTAAAACTGTTCAAGCTCGTAAACGAATCATTATCAGAAAACGTTCAACTTTCATTTAAGTAAAGAAAATCATGTAAAATAACATGGCATTTCTACATAATCATTTTCTTTGGAAAAACACATAAAATCACGTATTTTAGTTAGAAAAACTCACTTGGCGCTTTAGCAAACTTCTCGCTTCGAGACTTCTTACTTACGCTCCTGACCTCTAGGTGAAACACCTAAAATTGTAGAAAATGAATTTCGTAAATCTAACAATTTATACCCGAGCTTGCTACCGAACTTATCTAATGCGATAGGTCATCCTCCTAGTCCAAAAATCATAATTATTGAACTTGCTTACCGGTCCAACCTTTATTTAATTGAGGTCACGTGGCTTTGTCTACGTTGGATTGCAATTTAAAAGAAACTCACGTGATCAACCATACATTCCCAATAATAATAAACTTGAATTAAGTCCACCGACTTTCCTTTTAATTTAGCCCACCGACTTTCAATTGGATCCAGCCCAAAAACAAACATGTTCCGCATCTGAAATTTTAGCATTTCGGATCTAGTTCTCACATTCCGGATTTTATCGTAAAAACGAACCACAAATTAATGTTCTCTAATTAGTTTAATACTAAACAATGTATTAATGCAGTCTTTTCCTTAAACCGAAATGTGCTATAATCCATCCTTAAATAGTTACATAAACATCTGATTAAATCATTACAACATACTAATTTAGAGTTAAATCCCATTACTACTCTTATCAAGATTTCTCAGCTCGAACATGAAGAAAAGATAACAACAGATTAACCCAAAATTCTTAAAAAGAAAAGACATTCATAGAGGAATGATTTCTTACCAGATTAGGAGTTCTCCTATTGAATCCAATATGAGATGCCTTCTCTTCTTTATTTGTTCTCTCTATCTCTCGTTATCTCCATCTCTCGCTGTCTCTATCTCTCGCCGTCTCTCTCTCTGATTTCTTCTCGGCACACAAACCAAGAACACCACACAAGACTCTTTCATTTAATTCTTTCTTCTTTCTTCTCTCGATGTGCAGTAGGACACACACACACACACAGCCCTTCATTTAATTCTCTCTTCTTTCCTCTCTCGATGCACATCATGACACACACACACACAACCCTAAAGTATGCTTTCTAAACCACTAGTAAAAGCGGCGCACAAAAGGGAATTAATTTCCCAATTTTCACTTTTACCCTTATATTTTTCACAATAAACAATTTTACACCTTAGTTTCCATTTAAATCAAAATACTCATTTTGGGGTTATTACAATCTCCCCTCCTTAACAGAATTCCGTCCCGGAATTCACTCCAAAAAATAACCGGTGCAATTGATTATCAACACTTAAATTTCAACTCTCGGAATAGATCTTTCTAATAACAAAACAATAACAACATAATTCCATGCTTTCGCTGCGCAACTCTGATTAAACTCACAATCCCTGTTTATAATAGGAAAACACAATCATCTTATTTTTCATCTTCCAATCAAATCTATTAATTCAGGAACACCACGAAACTTGGGTTCCATAATTCTTTCGATTAATCACAATGACCATAAAATCGGATATCTTTATATAAAGTCCTCCCGGCTTTCTTACTTAGTTTCGCCTAAAAATTCTTTAACGATCAGTGTGTCATTCTCAATAACACTTCCTCAAGAATTCTCGTAATCCATCTTATAAATAATAATATGTGAACAGAGGTTGTAAGCATCTCAATGCTTACCACTCCCTAATTATCCTTATCTGATTCATGACCACATTAACAGTTTCCGAACTCAACTGCATTTCTTGAATAGTGCGATATATAACCACCGATCCTTACCGCATAAAACAATACAATTAATTCTCTTTATCACAAGCAACTTTAACTTGACCAACTCATTTCAAATATAATTATCGACTTATTTCAAATGATAAACTCGAATTGAGATGCAGTTCATTTCTTTCTATCAACCATAAATTATCATATTTAATCACTTAATATCAACATCTCGTTATTTTGGTATTCACAAAATTCATCAGTCAAGACTGATTTCTTAATTAACAACTCCCACCGAGTAACCCAACAATCCACAATTTTCAAAATAATTTGAAAATTACATATTCCATCATACTACTATCCACTTTTCACTTTAACATACCGATTCTCCCTTATCAATACCTAGTAAGAATCTCGGTAGAATCATAACACCTCCTGTAATAACAAACAAATGTCATTACTTAACAAATCCATAAAATTTTAGTCAACCAATCAAAGGCTTATACATCTATCGTGACATTTCAAATCAACTAATGATCATACTACAATTCCAACCCATAATCATCATCATGTCATTCATTAAACATAACCAAATCTCCAACTATCTCCTTCTAGGATCATTCCCTCTTACATAAGAAACAATTCACGTTCATTAAAGACCTAGCATTTACTATAACACATTTTGACTAATCCATCCCTCATCTTCCTTTAAACTTCCAATGATTCCAAAACATACTTACTAAGCGACTCTTACAACCAAAAACACTTGGTCTCTCATTTGGGTAACCACCCACTACCGCTCTGATATTCTATTCCGATAGCAGTCATAGCAAAATGCCATCTCACAAACCACATGCTCCAACAACTGGATTTGCAAATCGTACACTTCATCCGAAACCCCAAGAGGCTTCCACCTAATGCTTCGTCTTTCTAACATCACTTTACTACAATACTGGCTGGCACATTTATCTTGGCAATTGAAGCCACTGCTCATTCGTACATCCTCCCCTCCTAACGTCACACTGCCGACCAGGTCTCTCCTGGTCATTCGTACACAATTTAAACTTTCCTTCATATTCTCCCGCATATGTAATCGAATCTATTTCGCTACTTGGTCCTTCCCCAACTCTAGTTGAATTATAACTCACGAGTTCCCAATCAATTCAAACATAATCGCTTCTTGCTAGCTTTTTACGATCCGAGCCCTTACATAAACAGGGCACATTCCCTCACCGAACAGTAAAATCTACACGCTCGCTTCGTTCGAGCTACATACCTTATCATTCTACGAACCCTCCATACTTCGTAAATAGGACGCTTATCCAAAACAACAGTCTCTCCCTAACTTAACACCCCTACAAGGCGTTCTATCAACTTTCGCTCTTCTGGTTCAAGTCTTCAGCCTCAGCCCCCTTACACAGCTGAAGACTTCAAAATCAATAGGCAACCGATTGATACCCTCTTAACCTATTCTTTGACATGGGTTCCTTATGGACCCTAGTCCTTCCAATATATCATAATCGGCTTCATGATCCGTCACCCTCATTTCAAAACCTATGCATGTATCATCAAAATTACAAGCTCACCTCAAGACTCATATCCCACGCCGTAGACGTTTCATTTCTGCTTCACAACACTACTCATAACGAGTTGCTAAACTAACACCTCTCCACTCTTGGAGTTCTTCCTTAGCTTAAAATGTAATACTCTACGACCTAGTGAGTTCATAGCCTTCATGCATGACAACGCGGTAAACAAATCAATTCGTGCATTTTATCATTTTTTTTAAAAACAACGCTTGGAACTAGCTTGGGTACACACGACCCCATCACTCTTATAACTTCAATGCCTTGCACAACGATTCGAGAATCGTTGCATGCATCTTCCCGTGAACCTTAATCTTACTCAATCCAAACGATGTTATTACGACAGTAATACATTGAATGAAAATCCTTTCATACGACACAATTTTGAAAGAAATTACCGACACCAAGTAAACCAGTCGGTTCTCACACTCATTTATATGGTATCACAGGTCAATACTCATTTTGATTATAAAAGTTTTGCTGGCAAACATTTCCTTGACCTCTTTGTAACAATTTAACTTATCATGAAAAGTGTGAAGTACTTTGCAAATCGTTAAGCTCAAAATTTCATTGTGCAATGTGAATGAAATCACCTTTTCTTTAAACATACGCTTGCACATTCTGACTCATTTTCGATCAAAATTGATATTTACACATTTAACTTAAATCATGAAAATTTCATGTTACAAATAAGAATGCCATGCATGAAACTCTACTTGCAATTTAAGGCTACTCACCCTAACAAGGTCGACCGCTTTACTCACGCAACTTATCCTTGACACTCTACCTTCGACCAATGGTCGCCCTCTCGGTCATGCAATAATTTGCTGTACATGCGTTCCATATCCCACATACTCAACCATTTCATACTATTTTCGTTTTGATCAAATATCTCACATTCTACCTCTACATGCTTTTAATTCACTATTGGTATCTTATTTCATTGATCCTGCCCTTGGAAAGCTCGACTAAGAAGTTAGGGCTCTATTGATACTTTCAAGGTTTTGACACTGTCCTTCCTTACCATCTCGACTGATCTATCCCATGATTACTAGAACTGGGGCTCTCCCGAAACAGGAGTCTTAGTCAAACTCAAACATTCATCCTCTTCGAATCCATGAAGAGCTACCTCTAGATGACTCATAACATTCTATACAACATTTCTCCTCTACGATGTATACATACATCACATCATATATGATCTCTCATGATACTCCCCCAACAGGGGATCTTGCTGACCTTCTAGATTACTGGAACACGACATATAAACTAGCTTAAGACTACAACTTCGGAATAATAAGGCAGATCAAGCACATACATGTACCTGTAAGTTCGCAATTACACTGGCCAGGTGAAATCCCAAACTTACCTTAGATGACTGTCCTCGGTACCCTATTAGCCCTATATCTACTATAGTGCCCTCCTAACACACTTCCTATATCTACAATAGTGCCATCCTAACGCATTTCCTGGTTCTAAGTTGTGATTTCTACTCCAAAGTTTATGTTTAGCCCCTTCCGGTCACCTAAATCCCTTAAACTATGGCTCTGATACCATTTGTAACAACCCAAAAATACAACATGACATACATAGCATTAAATCATAACATTTACAAAACTGGGTCCCAATTTTTTCTTTACATCAATCTCAAAACTAAGGTTGGCAGAAACAACCTATACACAACTGAGAACAACTACTACTACAAGTGGCACCGACACTGTCTCTAACTGCATCTGTACTCTATCCTGCTCTTGCTCACTTACCTGAGCCTCCTACTATATGCTTACCTGAAAAGGTTTTAGTTTTGAAAAGCGAGGGTTAGACCATGAGGTCTAGTGAGTTCCCTCCATAAACAGTGTACATCGACATTATAAAAATCATTTTATAAAACTCTTAACATTTTCCACGTAACATCAAACATGGTACTGCACAGTGTTTAAGGATCGCATAGCTAACCGCGATCGGGGCCCAAGCAGACTCCCCTCTCGCCTCATATCGGGGCCCAAGCAGACTCCCCTCTATCCGAGTAGGAAGGAAACGAACTCCCTCCTACAAGCTCATCACATATCCGAGTAGGAAGGAAATGAATTCCCTCCTACAAGCTCATCACAATGCCCAAGGGATCATCGGATCCCGAGGTTCTCAGATCCCACTGTGCAGACCGACTTCACATAACATACACGTAGCATAATGTAAATCACAAGCGTGAAATCATTGCACTTCATTTCATATTGCTAAAAGCCGTCCTTTAAAATAAAACGTACATTTCATGGAGAACATGCGTCACAGTTGTAAAACAGTTCAAGCTCGTAAACGAATCATATGGACTACGGCCCAAAATACAAGACATCACGGGTTTCTTTAAATGGAAATTGGACCGGATTTCTTATGGACTACGGCCCAAAATACAAGACATCACAGGTCCCATTTCCATTTAAAGACTCCGGTCCAATTATCCAAACATACACGGTCCAACCTTTATTTAATTGAGGTCACGTGGCTTTGTCTACGTTGGATTGCAATTTAAAAGAAACTCACGCGATCAACCATACATTCCCAATAATAATAAACTTGAATTAAGTCCACCGACTTTCCTTTTAATTTAGCCCACCGACTTTCAAACATGGCCCAACTACCGATTCCTTAATTCTTTTAATTGGATCCAGCCCAAAACAAACATGTTCCGGATCTGAAATTTTAGCATTTCGGATCTAGTTCTCACATTCCGGATTTTATCGTAAAAACGAACCACAAATTAATGTTCTCTAATTAGTTTAATACTAAACAATGTATTAATGCAGTCTTTTCCTTAAACCGAAATGTGCTATAATCCATCCTTAAATAGTTACATAAACATCTGATTAAATCATTACAACATACTAATTTAGAGTTAAATCCCATTACTACTCTTATCAAGATTTCTCAGCTCGAACATGAAGAAAAGATAACAACAGATTAACCCAAAATTCTTAAAAAGAAAAGACATTCATAGAGGAATGATTTCTTACCAGATTAGGAGTTCTCCTATTGAATCCAATATGAGATGCCTTCTCTTCTTTCTCTGTTTCTCTCTATCTCTCGTTATCTCCATCTCTCGCTGTCTCTATCTCTCGCCGTCCCTCTCTCTGATTTCTTCTCGGCACACAAACCAAGCACACCACACAAGACTCTTTCATTTAATTTTTTTCTTCTTTCTTCTCTCGATGTGCAGTAGGACACACACACACACATCCCTTCATTTAATTCTCTCTTCTTTCCTCTCTCGATGCACAGCATGACACACACACACAACCCTAAAATATGCTTTCTAAACCACTAGTAAAAGCGGCGCACAAAAGGGAATTAATTTCCCAATTTTCACTTTTACCCTTATACTTTTCACAATAAACAATTTTACACCTTAGTTTCCATTTAAATCAAAATAGTCATTTTGGGGTTATTACATTAGGGTAATCGCAACCACTCAATGAAGGATTATCGCAGATAGAGGCATGTGATAAAAAACAAACATAGTTTTATCACATACGAAGGATGCGATAAAGTACTATTCACAGGAAGATATGTGCGATAAAATGATGTTATCGCAAACAACGAATGCGATAAAAATCCTTGCGATAACAAAGAACAAGATATTGTTCGATAACGATGAACACTCAATCGTGCGATAACTATGATAGTCAGATCAATCCTAAGTGCAATCCTCAAAACAAGTCCAATCAATCTGAAATTTGGTACGAAGGTACGTGAGGTGATTCTGGACACTTTAAATACTCACAACTTTGTCCAAAAACAAGCAGAAATATGAGATTTGATCCCAAAACAGTGTTCTAACTTCTTTTCACGAAAATAATCAATTCTATCAATTCTAAATCGAATCCCAGTGAATTTGTGGAAGTAATTCACGTAGGAACAATCAGTAAACACTCCTTGATCAATTCTGATCCATTTGAAGAACTCAAATGGCCAAAATCAATCCAAAATGATAGAAAATGAAGAAAAACTCAAATAAGCTCAAAATTCATGAAAAGTGATCTGAATCAGAATGAATTGTTGTGCTCTGATACCAATTGTGATCCCAGAACAAGCATTCAATAACAATAGGTTGATCTTGATGTCATCTCTCATTCAATAAGGGTAAATCCACAAGTACAAAGATGATGAATATTGAGAGGAAAAGTGCAATAGTACTTGGATATGGAAATGACACACAATGAAATATACAAGGCAAAAAGCTTAAATAGTAAGCAAATAATAAAGTTTCAGAAAGGCCCCTCTACTTGATACAAGGTGCTAGTTAGGGCACTAACAAATACCAATTTTAGTGAGAGTTTATGCAAATGTTTTACGTATTTCCGTAAATTCGATTTTCAGATTAAAAAAGAAAGAAAAAAAAGTCTTTATGTAAATTCGTGCAAGGATCCCCATTTACGTAAAGAATTTGTGCAAGGATCATCGTTTGTGTAAACTCCAACTAAGATAGGAATTCAGTTTTAAAAAACGGCTAAAAAGTGAAATTGATTGGGAAGATTGGCTATTTTGGTTAAGTCTTTCATTTTTTGGTATAAACACCTTGGTAATGGTTTTTTTTCTTTTGGAATGGTGTCCTAGGCTATGCCTAAACTAATCATTTGATAAATTATAACCGCAAGACATCAGCCCTGATTAACCTCAATGGCCACAATTGTTGTGTATACCTGGATTCAAACCCTGGACAGATGGGATATTCCACTACATCCTCCAAGGCCTTAACCACTACGCCACAACCCTTGTGATTCACCTTAGTAATGGTTGTAATAATTTAATTTTTAATGTTATAAAGGTAAAAAAGGATGAGCCTAGGAATTAAAAAAAATAACACCACACAAGGGATATGTGATATATATGTTTAAACGGTTTAGTGAACATCTTCTTGAAAACTACTATATTTTTTTTCATATCTTAGATAGTGATGGCAATTGGCACACGTTTTCAAGTAATAAATGATCCATGAAGAATGTGTCTTCCGCCAAATTCTTCTTCCAAATAAGTGTATCAAAAGATGTGGAATGATTGCTACTATTTTGTCGTCTCTCGAATAAAAAAAATAACTTTTTTAAATAAATCATCAATATATATATATATTAAAGAAGAAATCACGGGTGTTGACGTGGCCTCTCCTAAAACTTAGAATCTCCTTTTTCTTTTTTCTAAATTTTTTGATTTTTTTAAAATGTCTAATATAAGAAAAAGATCATGTTGTCCCTATATAATAAATGCAGTTTCATTACGCATAAGATGTTTTTGGTAAATTTACATACATCTTCTCCTCTAACTCTTCATATGTGTAATAACCGGGTTTGTTTTGTAAATATAGTCTAATGGTGTGCATGTGGATACAGAATGAAACTTTGGTGGCAACTATGAGAATAAGAGAAATAGGGTTAAAATCCATCATTTCATTCA